>JAWDHC010000193.1:0-59129 GCA_036172615.1 Curvularia verruculosa
TTGGGTGGGGTGCGCAGCTTACTGGGGTGCGCAGCTTACTGGTGGAACACGTTAATAGCTAATAAACTATTATATAAGCGCGCTAGCAACCCTATTAGCAAGAACTAGGTTAATAACTTTATTAAGAGGACTCCTAAGCTCCGTACGCGCTAGAGCCGTCCTTATAATCACCAGCGAGCTACCTACGAGGACCCAACAGCTATCCAGCGCTAGTTCGATCTAGTTAAGTCGACGAAGCAGAAGTAGGGTATCGTAGACGATAATATTTACAACTTTGACGAAACTGGCTTTATAATAGGCAAGATTTTATCACAGCTAGTTATCACAGGCTCAGAAGGATATAGCAAAAAGAAGCGGATACAGCCAGGCAACCATAAGTGGGTTACTGTGATCCAAGGCGTGGGCGCGTCAGATCACCGACTACCCCCCTTTATCGTCTTTGCGGGCAAGGTGCTTATTAACGTCTAGTTCAAAGACCTGCCTACCGACTAGGTCCTTAAAGTCAGTTCTAATAGCTGGACGAATAATTAGCTTGCTCTTGCCTGGTTAGAGCACTTTGATACCTATACAAAGAGGCATACTATAGATAGCTATCGACTACTAATTATCGACGGCTATAAGAGCCACTGCTCAGTCGATTTTCAAGATCTTTATAAGGAGAAGAATATCATCCTTCTCTACATGCCTGCGCACTCGTCTCACCTATTGCAGCCCCTTAACGTCGCCTGTTTCTCGCCATTAAAGCGCAAGTATGGTGACGCTGTTTCGGGCTTGGCACGCAACCGTACAAACTATATTAGTAAGGAGACCTTCCTACCAGCCTTTAAGGCTGCTTTTGAGCAATCTATTACGAAGGAGAATATCCAAGCTAGCTTCAGAGGCGCTGGGCTAGTCCCACATAACCTACAGGCTATGCTATCAAAGCTTAATATAGTGGTACAGACACTAAAACAATCGCCGCGACGAGTGGACGTCTAAGAGGCGCAGACGCCGCATAACGCCCGCGAAGTTGAGGCTCAAAGTACTCTTATTCGACAGAGAGTAAGAAATCGCCCTAGATCTTCTGCAAGTTCTCTCAACAAAAAGATCGCGCAGTTAAGTAAAGGGGCTCAGCAAATAGCACATGAGATAACGCTTATAAGGAAAGAAGTAGCTGCTCTCCGAGAGGCTCTAGATGCAGCAAATAAGCGTAAGAGCCGTAAGCGGCGATACGTACGGACAGAAGAGACTCTCACTATAGGCGAGATACAAGAAGTATTAGCTAAACAGATAGGTGGTAGTCGTGGTGGTAGTAAGAGTACGTCGAAGAGGGTGCGAGGAGAGAGGCGATACGGGCGTTATAGGGAGACTGGACACAACACTCGCACCTACGCAGTTAAAATAGATAGTGTTAGTGATAGCGATAGTTCTAACGAGTAATTTAGTATACTATAATATATTATCAACCGTGATAAAACTCCGTAATAATGTCTTAACGTTCGCGCGCTGGTGGGGCGTGATCAGCTCACTTGGGTGATCAGCTCGCTTGTGAACCACGTTATAAGAAGTACGCTTGAAAACCTCATTGTGGCTATGTAACGTAAGTATTTATAGATAGGTTAAGCTAAGATAGAATGTCGCACGCTTGAGTTTATGAGAAAATTTCTAAGAAGATTTTTTGATCATAATATCAGTCGTCTCGTCTCTATGTATAGTTGCTATCGGAAAAAATACGGTCAACAAGTCAGTAATATTACTAGAAATGCTTGTGCTTCTAATTGTTCCGCAGCTTACAAAACGTATGATCATCGCCAAATAGAGTTTAACATGATCTCTTTCAGGCGTGTAGTTTCAGAGGCTTTATAGTTTCTTATAGGAAGAGATACTAGACGCATTATTCTAGAGCTAACTAACTAGCGAGTAATAGGGTGAATGCTCTTTGGAAGAGCTTCTTAATGGGACTGTGGTGTGTGATCATAGAATCTGGGTTTGAGCCCTAGCAATTGATATTGCCTGACCCCGTATAAGTAGTACGCCCTAGCGCAAATAAAGTCTGTTTCTTGTTTAGAAAGCTTGTCGGCAACTAAGTTAGATACCAACTGCCGTACTGCGAGCAAAGCTGACTTTCTGAACTGAGGTCATGGAGTCCATGATACTACAAAGGGCTTCCCTTGGAGAGCTATTGCTAGGGTAACGTGTATTCCTCCGTGATAAATAGGTGCACGTTAGTCATAAATGCGTGATTGTGCTTGATACTGACTTGTCCAATATCTGTCACAGAGGGACAAACCTTTGCGGAGGAGCAACATAGATTACAAAGAAAATTCTAGTTAATGAACTGTTAGCCAGAAGGGGGCTCATAAAAGAATGATGCGTCTATAATGTTTCTTAGTATATCAACGGCATCAGCATCTTTAGGCAACGCAAATGGCAGCGGCGGTCAAGGTCGTGTTACAAGAGTCAGGCTGAGCATCTGGCTGCAGAGGCTTCCAGAAAGCCATAGGTATATACTACGGCTATTCTTATCCATTAATCAGTTAGAGAAAGCCTCTATTTCGTTACAATAAGTATATATAACAATATCTAGATATACTACTATCCGCAACCTAAGGTCCATCCCTACGTGGCGGGACACCCGGTGTAACCGGACACTTTTTCTTTCGGTGCCACGGGTTATTCCCAACATGCTTGAATATAGGCAGGCTCAATGCATATCTAGTCTCCGCCTTTTGTTCTTCTAGTCTGCCAGCCTCCGGTGCCAAAAAGCGCGTCGTCGACCATGCCATCGCTCGTTCTCCCAGGGTCGCCAAATGACTCTCCCCTAACACCCCCTGCTCCGTTAAAGAACTGAATGTTTGAATACCGCTCGGTAGGCTAGGAAGTAAGCTAGGAGGCAAAGCTTCAGAATTTCGCCTTGGAAGGTTAATTGCAGGTAGTGACTGTGTAGTCTGGTAGTTTCTCCGCGCAGACAGCAAGCTCGTCGGAGTGGCATCTTACAGACCGTGCGTCTTAAGTGTCGCTAGGCATTAAGTAGCATGCTGAGATATCTGCGACCTACGTTGCACTGTGGCTGAGAACTTTGGCTAAGTATGATGTCTCAAGCAACTCTTATTTCCAGCCTTGCAGGCAGGGTGGATATATAATTACCTTGACCAAGTTAATCAATTAACTAACTGACTTGAACAACCACTTCCAGTAACTATACTACACGAATGAACATAATTTAATGTCGCTTCGCGACTTAAGATGATGTGTGAAGGGAGTGCTCTGCCTCCCATCCGCTTAGCGCATCAAGTGACGACTGCGTATCGGGGTGATGCTTGCCAAGAATCTGCTGGCGCGACTGCAAACATCTTTCCATTAGTAGAATAGCATCCTTTTGACGAGCCTGTGCCTGCAATGTATAGGCGAGGTTCGCCATACTGGTCAGCGTGTCAGGATGCTCCTCGCCAAGCACCCTTGAGCATATTCTTAACTCTGTAGCTTGCAGCTCTTCAGCCTCCTTCCACCGCCCTTGATCCCTATACGTCGACGCTAGGTTCGCCATGCTGGTCAGCGTGTCAGGATGCTCCTCGCCAAGCACCCTCTTTCTCGTCTCCATTGCTTGCACCCCTAGCTCTTCAGCCTTCTTCCACCGCCCTTGATTCGAGTATGTTGACGCCAGGTTCGCCATGCTAGTCAGCGTGTCAGGATGCTCCTCGCCAAGCACCCTCTTTCTCGTCTCCATCACTTGTATCTCTAGCTCTTCGGCCTCCTCAAACCGGCCATCCCGATAAAGAGCAATGCCACATCTCGATGCAAGTTCCAATCTCTCATCTTCTTCTTCCCCATGGTCGTCATTCATGGGACTGTATGATAGAGCGCATTGTGTATGCGGAAGTAGTCGTCTCCACTTGCTTCTATTGCTATGATCGTCACTGGGAAACACTTGGAGTAGCTGAGTGACAGCGCGTTCACTCCATTGTCTGAACTGTCCCTGCACCTGCAGCCGCTTTCTTAGGGCGTCGTGGACGAGACGATGAACGTCTAGGGAAGATTCGTCAGGTCGTCTCGTAATGAGCGCATACCTACCAAGTGTCTTAATCGCATTTTCCCTCACCTGCACCGATGCTGCATCTAAAAGATCAAGTGAGATATCTTTCCGTTCTACGCATGCGGCGAAGAACAGATAATCTGCAGCCACTGCAGTCGCACGTTGAATTTGGCTGATAGAGACAAATAGTGTAGCCGCTACAGGGTCTTCCACGGCAGAATCCAGCAGCTTGCCCTGAGGCGAGTCGCTATTAGACTCTAGAGGTACTTTTGTATACTCATCGAATTTTGCTTGGTACTCCTGTACTGTCATGTTACTTGCATCTATGCACGCTGCTGCTTGCACTGCCGCTATAGGTAGATAAGACAGCTTCCCAAGTAAGATACTTAAGTCTTGCTGCTCAGCTTCCAACAGTGGTCTAGACAACCGATTCTGAAACATCCTTTGCGCTGTCTCTGGTAGGAGTCCCTGTAGCGCTATGATGTTCTGTGGAGCAAGCGCCTTAGCTATACTACTATTTGTTGTTGTGAAAACAGCCGAACATAGTAGAGACTGCGGTAGGTAGTCGGCGAAGTGTACTACTTCTGCCTTTGATGAGCTGATTGACCGTAAGATGGTATCCTCCACATTGTCAAAAATTAATAGACATTGCCGCTCACTCAGCTCTGCCGCACAGTGTTTAACGATCTGCTTCATGTCTGACTGATTATCTTCCCAGCTTGCGATACCGAGCTTTTGTGCGACACTTGCATACGACTGGTAAAAGCTGTCTTTATCGCTAGCGTCTATCCAGAAGACCGCGCAGTTTTTGGTCTGTCTTGTTTGATGTGCAACCTCGAGCGCCAGCTGCGACTTGCCTGTTCCGCCAGGCCCAACAATCGCAAGCGTAGTAGTGCCCTGTCTATTACTAAAGAGCTTAGCCTCAACCTCAGCGAGCTGTGGCTCCCGGCCTACGAAATGCTCGTTGCGCGAGAAAGGAATAATCGACGGCGCGCTACCAACTCCCTCTACTTCGGCGTGCAGTCTTCTCCACGCGCTCTCTTTTCCTTCGCCATACGCGGTAGGCATAGAAACACCAAGAACTCCGAGTAGGCAGTATACAATATCTTCTTCCTCAGCTGTTTCGCGATTCTCAGCCCATTGTTTTCGTTCAGATATAGTGAACTGATCTAGAGCACAGTTACGCAATGCGGCGAGAGGGATATGGGTGATGTCGTGTATGAGCTGATCGAGCGACGCTTTATCGCCTATATGCTCTCCTTCACAAGAGAAGAAGTCTACTGATACTGGCGCCATCAGCTCTTGCAGCGTCCATCCGCGAGTGAACCAAGCGCTTGCACGAAACGACGCCTCCCAGTCGCTGCGCAGGGCAAGCTCTATTGCAGTCGATACCGACACGTCTGACAAAAAGACATAGCATCGTGTCGCATCTTTGTACCACTGAAACATCGAGTTAATCGCCCTTGAGCGCTCATTCTTATTCCATCTGTCGATGCAGCATGTATCAATCCAAAAGTATTGCAGCTTGTCTCGGGCCGCCTGCTCAGCACAAAACTTCAGCTTTTTATACCCTTCTTCTTTCTGTGTATATGCTTCGCTCGATAGATCCTCGATAAGGATCTCGGAATTGCTCCATCTATGCGATAGAATGGCGTAGGGCGGAATTGGTTTGCCCTGAAAGTCTGTCAAGATAAATCTGCCGAATGCGTCAAAGTGAAGAAGTCGCATAGCGCTGGTAGCTTTAGTTCAACCTAGAGAGAAGGGTAAATAGCTATGAAAGAGTTGAGGTAGAAGGGCATAGTCATAACAAGGCAGAGGAAGCTGATTCTAGGCAGCTGCGAAGACAGCCTTGCAACACCAAGCTGAGAGCGGTAATCTTTCACCATGCGGAAGCCAGCATGGTAGCACGCGCGACGACGTAGGTCTTATGAGTGCAAGAACAGTATAGTATCGCGCACGCTTTGCGGATTGTTCCTGAGAAATACGTTGAAAAGTTGATCACGCCAGTAAATAGTAGTAACAAACAGAGTCACTGAAGCTGTCTGCACGAACGGCAATGAGTGCTGGTTGGCTGAAGCCTAGCTCCTAGCCACAGCGCCTGCAGATATCTTAGCACGCTACTGCATGAGCTTGACCAAACTGGACAGGGTGTTTAGCTGCGGGTATGATAATTTGTTTTATTGATTATAAATGTGGTAAGAAAGATGGTCAATATGATCAAGTTTCATCGATTATACTGTTTCTTAGTAGAGCGTCGACATCGACCTAGGCCGACTTGGTCGGAAACTGAGACGCCTTCACCTCGTTAGCCCGGCCTAGCTTAGTCATAACCTAACCACAGCCACTACCCATTTGCCAGCCTAGACGCCCGAAACCCACCGATAGCACCTTTAGGCTACACGCTCCAAATGCCTCCAAGTCAACAGCTCCACCCACTTGCGCATCATCAACTCCCAGTTCTCCTTGATGTCCCTGATGGACTTGAACTCTTCCAAAGCCGCCGCTAGCAGCTCATCTGGGTTCTCCGTGTCGATACCTCGAAACGACAACTTGGTACCATATTCCAACTGCGCGTACTGACACAACAGCTTCGAGAGGAGAGCATCAAGATCCTCATCTAGGTCATGAGGAGCAGTCATCATCTTTGGCGCCGTCGCCACTTGGTCCAAAAAGCACGCAACGAAAGGATTGGTATCAAGGTTTGCTTGAAGCGAGTTCTGCTCGTTTGCCGTCCAGTGTCCAGGGGTGCCGCCCAATGCAACAGGGTCAAGAACCTGGTCTTCAAACATGCCGTAGACGTGGTTGAAAATAAGCTTGGCTTCATCGGCTGTAAAAGCGATGAGGTTATTCATGACTTCTGGCTGATGGCGGATCGATTCGATAGCCCCTTGGTCATTGCCGCAGTTGAGCTGCTCATTAGGCTCAAGAGGAACGAGTGGCTTGAAGCCAGTGGCGCGGCCGCATGGAGGATGAGGGCATCGTACGACTTCATCAACGGCCAGATAGAACATGTTGGTTAGACAGTTGCGGCAATGAAATTCGTCACTCTCATGACAGGAAAGGGCATAGATGGGGACAGTTGTTGAGTTGCATGATGCGCATGCATCACCTGTAATGCTCATTAGCTGGGGAGGCTCAATAGAGAAGAAAGCCATCTCTGCTTTTGGAGTCTATGAGGTTAGTTGAAAATCTGATGAATAGAGTTTTGGGTGTGGAAGTACTGACGAATCCATGAGGGGTCAGCGTCACAGATAAATACCCAAAATTAATGCTTGTACAATACTGGCTCATTGAGCGGATTGTGTTGTCACTATGTATCAAAGACGAAGAAGGCGTTTTGAACACATCCATGTGGCTTTGTGCATGATGATGTGACATTTTAGTATGTGGTCAAAGAAACAAAGGATAACATTGCTAAGCTACCGAGGCAGATACTAGAAAGTACATGAATGTACTTTAAAGCACCACTATGCCCGATTGGTCGCTACCGTGTGCAGATTGAGCACTCTCATCGCCAAATACAAGTAGTTATCAGTGTTAAAGTCGTTTCTCCAGATGTGTGATGAGATGAAGATTCTGAGTGAACATTAAATATCCCAATGCTTTGATGGTCTCGTGCGGCGTCAGTAGGCAAGCGGCGTGCTGTCCACTTATGTCGTCTTCAAGAATTAAATGACGACAGTCAATCTTCTAAATTAATTCGTGGGCATATTTGCATACTCGGTATGTAACGCGGCTTGTATTCTTTGAAACGTGATCTTTATGCTCTATACTCCTATCAAATCGGCAAGTTGTAGCCAGAGGTTCTGAAATCACAAGTAGCTAGACTTCAATAGTATATTCACATATATGGATAAACTGCGGGGTACCAGGTGCGCCTCAGCTGAACGCCAGCTTTCCAACTACCCCGCTCCCACGCGCCTTCAGTATGTGTCGGTATACTAAGGCAGAGATTGTCTATTCCCAATGCCAACTACCAGCTAAACACAAGATCGTAAAACGTCTACACCAGAGGTGTGAAGCTTCTCCAAAGCCAGGACCAAGATGTGAAAATTCCACTTATGATCCGGCTCTTGGCACACACCTCCCTTCGATCCGGAACGCTCCATGCAGGTTTTGTCGAGATTCAGCCACATCCGTTGGACGCGAGCATTTTGAAGATGTCAGTTGTATCATATGCTTCATATGCCCGAACCATCTGACTGTACATATAGTATGATCTACATGGTTAAGCGACCAATCTGGGGAGGCACCCAACGAGTAATAAAAGGATACGATCGATGCCATATCATGCAACATATTTGTAGTAAACATCCGCTACTGAACATATCCCTGAGCGCTCAGAAGAAACCCGACAAACTTAAAAGATTGAAAAACACTGCTTTCACATCCCAGCAGTCAGAATTTGCTTTCTCACTAGCTTGCAAGCTAGTTTGAAGCTCTTGAAGAACTTCATCCATGGAATTGAAAGTACCATCCCAGCAACCTCGCATCAGTTGGCCTAACGGTATGTTTTCGATTTCTGGGAACCGGTTTTCAGCATATAGCTTTTTGACGCGGATCATTCGATCCTCAAATTCAAAAAGCTCGTTATATGGGTGTTTGCCTGTCATAACTTCGTACATCGCGCAGCCAAATGCGAAGATGTCGGTCTTCCAGCTAATTCTTGGAGAGGACTCCTTGTAACTAAACCACTCATAGCAGGCTCCTGCATCTTCTCCATCGATGCTGCTGCCTTCGAAGTCAATGATCTTTAGGCACTCCTCAATTATAATCCAATTGTGGCATCCAACGTCAGCATGAATGATACCATTGCCGTGCATGTACCGCATCCCCTCTGCAGCTTCATGCAGCCAGCGAACTTTTGTCAGGAGCGGGATCTGACAGGCCTCAGTTTCTTGGATTACCTCTCGGACGCTTTTGCCACGTTCAAGGATGAGGCCGTTCTGTGCTGCACCCAAACATTTTACAATATTTACATGGCCTCGTAGACGTTTCAGCGCTCGACGCTCAATGTCGATTCCCACATCGTGGAACTCTTTGAATATTCTTTCCTCATCGACCACATATATAGTCCCCGATCCACCAAGCGTCAGGAATGCAAGACTTCCATAGTCTATTGGCGAAAGCAACCGGTCTTGCATGAGCCCTTTCGTCATTCCGGAGACCGTGGTCTCATGCTTCTCAGGAATAAGGCTGGAAGCGCGTAACTTCACTCATGCAAGGTGTAACAGATTAGGATTATGATCGAGGAAGCGGGCTCGCCAACGTTTTGGAGTCTGCGAACTTGGAGCTATTGGCGCAAAAAGGGGTGAAATCGCTTTGGACAGTGAGATGTATATATGTCAGGGGAGCTGTTTCTTGGTTTTGAAAGGAGTGCGATAAGTGAAGGTGCTTGTTTTGCAAGCCAATTCGCCTCGTATTTTGTCGCTGTAGGTTGTCCGTACACATGCCGTGACAGTCGTTGGCCAAGTTATGTACTGGTTCGGGGTTTCGTCGGTGGCACGGTGGTTGTATGAGTGCCGCGGCTCTTTGACCCCCTGCCAGAAGACGCGCGCTAAGATATGAGCAGATAAGATGTTCAGGCAGGTGACGCCATTCAAACTAAAGCCGTGCCATAGCTATTTGAAGTTACCCTTACCATCTCCAGTGCCTCTGGTTAGGTATCGAAGTCTCACACTCAGCTCCTGGTGAGCGATGAAAAGTTCACAGCCATGGCAGACGAAAGAAGCCCACTGATTCAACGCGTCGATGTTCGGCCCCATCGCGACCGTTACCCACATCATCGACTCCGATTCTTCTGTACCACTCTTCTGAGCGCAACAATCGTCGCTGGCGGACTTGCGGCTGTCTTCTTTCTCAGCATTGCCCCTCCGAATGAAAATGAAGAAGCCTCGCTATTGCCTGTGTCGGCATTCTTGTCTTCGTCTGCGTCGCAAATCCCCGAAGGATGGGCGCGCAAGACAGCATCAAGCTTCGACGACCTACAGAAGACTTTACTTGAGACGCCCAATGCAGAGACGGCGGAGAAATGGAGCAGATACTACACAAGTGGACCACACCTTGCGGGAAAGAACCTCAGCCAAGCGTTATGGACAAGAGAGCGATGGCAAGAATGGGGAGTTCCTAGCGTCATCGTCGACTACGAAGTGTATATCAACTACCCTAAGGGCCACCGGTTAGCTCTGATGGAAAGGACCGAACCTGGATACGAAAAGAAGGATACTTCTACTGCTTCAGAGAGCACATGGAAGGTCACATATGAAGCACGGCTGGAAGAAGATGTTTTGGACGAAGACCAGTCGAGTCAACTTGCAGACCGCATACCCACCTTTCATGGATACAGTGCTTCAGGCAACGTGACAGCTCCGTATGTCTTTGTGAACTATGGAACATATCAAGACTTTGAGGAACTGAGGGCCGCAAATATCAGCCTGGATGGCAAGATTGCATTGGCCAAATATGGTGGTGTTTTCCGCGGCTTAAAGGTTAAGCGCGCGCAAGAACTGGGAATGGTTGGTGTGGTCATGTACAGCGATCCCGGTGACGACGGCGAGGTCACCGAGAAGAACGGCATCGCAACGTATCCAAACGGACCGGCCAGAGAGCCTAGCAGTGTCCAAAGAGGCAGCGTACAGTTCTTGAGTACGTCAAGTATAATGTTTTCTAGTGCTTTGTTAACCCTCACCTAGGTTTTGCCCCAGGTGATCCGACCACCCCTGGCTATCCGTCAAAACCCGATTGTCCACGCCAACCTGTCGATCATGCCATGCCACACATTCCTTCCCTACCCATCTCGTACCTCGACGCCCTTCCTCTTCTCAAAGCGCTGAATGACCACGGACCAGAAGCGTCATCCTTCAGCAATCATTGGCATGGCGGGGGCCTGGATTACAAGGGTGTGCAATACAACATTGGACCATCTCCAGACGACCTTGTATTGAATCTTGTAAACGAACAAGAGTACGTCACAACGCCATTATGGAATGTGATTGGAGTTATCAATGGCACAATCAGCGACGAGGTCGTCATTCTAGGAAACCACCGGGATGCTTGGATTGCTGGAGGCGCAGGGGACCCAAATAGCGGTTCGGCAGCATTGAACGAGGTAATCCGGAGCTTTGGTACCGCAATGAAGGCTGGCTGGAAGCCATTGAGGACTGTTGTATTCGCTAGCTGGGATGGTGAAGAGTATGGTTTGGTAGGGAGCACAGAGTGGGTGGAGGAATACTTGCCCTGGCTCTCTAAATCGGCCATCGCATATCTCAATGTTGATGTTGGTGCAGAGGGACCAGATTTCAAGCTTTCGGCTGCGCCATTGCTGAGTAGGGTGGTCGAAGAAGCAAGTAAGTGTACATCAGGACATATTGATTGGTTTCAACTAACACAACCTAGTCCAGATGGTTACCTCGCCCAACCAGACAATACCTGGACAATCGGTATACAATTTATGGGACAAGAGGATTGAGACCATGGGATCTGGTAGCGACTTCACTGCCTTCCAAGATTTTGCTGGTATCCCGTCGATCGACATGGGTTTCGGCTCTGGCCCCAAATCTGCGGTGTACCATTATCACAGCAACTACGATTCTTTCGACTGGATGAAGAAATACGGTGACCCAAGCTTTGAGTACCACGCTGCGATAGCAAAGGTCTGGGCGCTCGTCGCAGCGAGGCTCATTGACTCACCTATTCTTGAGTTGAATGCGACTGACTATGCGCTGGGTTTGGCAAAGTACGTCAAAGCCGCCAAACACACAGCACACGCTTCTTCTCCAAACAACATATCACCAGAGACCTGGCAGCCTCTTGATGCTGCGGTAACTCATTTCCTAAATGCCTCTACTGTTCACGACGAACGGGCTGCATACCTGCGAGACGCATACTCGCAAATTGACAGTATCCCCTGGTGGCAGCCCTGGAAAAAGGTTCAACTCTTCCTTGCCATTCGTGCTGTCAATACCAAGTACAAGTATTTGGAGCGCAAGTTTCTGTTTCCAGACGGACTTGACGGAAGGAGCTGGTTCAAACACGTGGTGTTTGCCCCAGGTAAGTGGACTGGCTACTCGGGCGCGACATTCCCAGGAATAGTAGAATCCATTGGGGACAAGGACGAGGATGCTACAGAACGTTGGATCGGTATCGTGGCCAAGGCCATTGGTAGTGCTGCAGACTGGTTGGAAAGAGATGAATGGGCATAGAAACATTCTTAGCTACACATTAGTGAGACAATGTACGGTATTGATGGCTACAAGGATCTTCAGAGTGATCTAACATATAGCTGTTAGGAATCCATGGTTGGTTTTGTATAAGCGAGACATAAGCCTATGAAATGTTGATTTTCCTCAAGCAAGGTAGACGGAAAGAGGCAGACCACTTAAACGACAGCTTCACATGGCAGTTATCCTGAGCGAGCGTAACAAAACTTGTATTCAGCCACCATGCTATGGAAAAACATTACAATCGAAAAGGCTGTACTCTGTTGCAATGAGCGGTGCTCAAAGCAAACAAAAGTAGCCGAAAACAGACAAATAATCGTACAAACTTGATCAGGTAGAGTAGTTCGAAAAGTGAGAGCAAATACTTGATCCTAGCCAAGGGACTGTGTCCGAACATGTGAAAACTTGCAGTGCAATGGCATCCAATATCTATGTTCCCTTCTTTGTGCTCTAGTCGGCAGTACGAAGGAGATTTGGTGCCGGGGCGTATCGCAACTCGGACGATCTATAAGTACTAAGGTGAGGAGAGGACATCCTCGGAGCAGTAAAGATCGGTCGAAAGGGGGCAGGAGGACGATGGGGCGACATGGCCACCGTGATGCAGCAACAGAGACGGCTTTCCTAAATTTATCATGTTAGCTTGTTACCAGGTCGACGCAGGACAGCAGCAAAGAAATAATAACAAGAAGGAAAATATGTCACCCCTGGTTCAATGTCGAGATATGAGTCTGGATCAAGACACTCTACTGCTAGGGTTACCTTCTCTACTCATATGCCTGGAGTCTGTAATCTCCAGTCATATGATAGAGAGGCGTGTTTGTTCTTGCGACCCTGTTTGGCACCGTGTTTATGGAAGAAACACAGTGATGACAAGCGAGGGTCGTGTCGGTAGTAAGAACAAGGGGTGTATTTACTCTTGCGACCCTACTCGACACCGTATTTATGGAAGAAACACGGTGCTGACAAGTGGGGGTCGCGATGGGAGCGATGAAAAGAAGCAAATGTAGAGAAGAGCAGGACATACCTTCCAGAGCGTCCAGTGAGTTCAATCACTGAAGCTCAAACCGCACTGTTGTCACGGTGTGGCTGATCTGGCATCCAGGCCTTGTTTGGCCACCGCCTTGGAGCTGTACGCATGGCTTCGTCCAGCCTGGCTTGCCGCTCAGCCTTGGATAACAGTTAGTAACCTAATATGTTTTGGTGTTCAAGTGAGCTCTGATGTTGACTTACTGGACTGAGGCGCTGCAACGTTTGCAGCAGCTGATATTCTACCCTCCGGATCGCCTCCCGAACTGCCTGAGCCATGCGGAAGTGATGGAAGTACTCGCCTCTGGCCATCCAGTACAAAAGTTCGCTTGCCTGAATGGGACGGTCAATGGCAGAAGACTCCTCGTGCAACCACTCTAGCTCCCGGGACGCTGTGACCAGGGTGATGTATAGCAAGTCCATCTCTGTCTCAGTCGTGTGCAATTGCCTGAATAGTATTCTAGTTCCATAAAAACGGATAGGAGATGCAGAAGAGGTAGAAGAAGGAAAGTTAGAAGAAGAAGAAGAGGTAGAAGAAGGAAAGTTAGAAGAAGAAGAAGAGGTAGAAGAAGGAGAGGCAGAGGATGGAGATGGAGAACGGTGAGGTGAGGGTGCAGCTGGAGGCGGAGGAGCAGCTGGAGGCGGAGGAGCAGGGCGAGCAGGACGAAAACGAGAAGGACGAGCACGAAGAGGAGGAGGACTGGGTATTTCATTGATATGAACCCAATTTACAACGCCACGGGTGCTTCGTCCGCTGCTGCTGCTGCTGCCACTGCTGCTGCTGCTGCTGCCACTGCTGCTGCTGCCACTGCTGCTGCTGTCGTCGTTGTGTGCAGGCATTCTGTGAAAATTGGTAGATTTTAGTCGATGTGTCTTCAATGGCCTGGATAGTAATGAAATATACTATGACTGGGCATAACGTCTGTTTGCTCTTCACCGTGCCGAGCCTAGCGGCTTTGAAATACGCAATTAAAAGTGGGGCTTAAGCGTCTGGTGGCAGTGAAGGTGCCCTCGACGCTTCTCCCCAACTACTATATAAACCGTCGATCCCTCCTCGCCCTCCAACTCTTCTAATCAGCCTACAATTCTGAAAGCATCAGCAACCCTGATATTATCTCCAGCAGCAAGTTGAGTATATTCTTCCTCCATTGTTTCAATCCTCTGCCCAAGGATGATCATCATTCATAGTTGTAGTTTTTGACCTCTCCATGAGAAAATCATTCGTATCGTATATACTGAGGCACCTCGCAAGCGCTCAGCTTACTCACAGACACCCTGGTACTGGTCACTGACACTCTCCAGGTCTATTAAGCCAGAGCGAGGCGGTGCCTTCATTGGCTACCATTGCCAATCACCATCAAAACAACTACAGCCATGAACTCTCATGACAGGATCCATCTAAGTTTCCCCCTTCCTTCTTTTGCAATTTTTGCGGCTGTTCAACAGATTCTCACTGATGATCAAATCTTTTAAAGTTGTAGTTTTCAACGCAGATAACCCATGGCGAAAACATAGCATGATCTGAAAGGGTCGGCGAGATTTTCTCGCCTATCCCCCCTCTGGGTTTGTTGTCCCCCTCTTATGTACAGTCAGTAACGTATTCACAGGTCCACCAACGAGCCTCAGCTCCGTTGAGGCTCTGAGCAGCTGAGCACACCAGAGTGTGTTTCATCTAGGCTCGAAGGGCGTAAGAGTTGCCCCACGGCATGTTTCCAGAACCTGAGCTGCAGGTGGTTGGGCATTACGTTCTCATACGTTCTGTACGACTGCGTTCAATGCGGATTTAGGAACTAGCATGCCTAGATTGAAGCGCCAACTGTCGGACGCATTTTGGCATTTTCTATTGCCTCAAATCGCATCAGGCTATGGCTACATTTATATACATCAATACCATGTTTTTTTTCACATCTACGTCTTGTGCACTGTGACTGTTGTATGCTAGGAACTGTGTGAGTGGTTGTATCAATGGCGGCGTGAGAATTTGGCACTGAGTTTAAAGCACACAGAGCAGCAGTAGTGAAAAGAGACGACACTGGAGGGCTGCTGCGCTGCTCGCCAGCGTATTGTGTCTACATTTACTATCGACAGAAGAATCTGAGCCGGCAACTCTGCCAGGCTGCACCGCACTGATATGATTCCAGGCTTGCTACCATTGTTCCACCTTGAAAGCACGGTCGAAGATGCATTCAGGCTTGCTGAAAGATTCTGTATCTTGCGTATAGCGCTTGTTTGCGTGCCTTGTAAAGCATGGCATGAGTCTACATGCCGACTTCCTAGGTTTGCTCCTCGCCACAGATATGTTGCCATGCTTTGTTGAGATACAAGCTACACCATACACAAAAGTTGTAGATATAGCACTTGGCGTCGACGTGATCGTTAGATTTGCTCATGGGATGCGCGTGATTGAGGCGTGGGTTAGATCGATATTCGTTCGTCTTGCGGACTCTCTGCATATATGGCGTCGGAAATGCAAGGGCATGCCTGCAAAATACCATGGATCAGTGAAAAGACGATATGAAGAGCAGAAAGAAGGCCTGGCTGACGATTCAATTTGCTGAAGAGACCATAGTGCAAATACCAGAACAGGGATTGGTATCGACAGTGACGCTAAAAATCTGAATGCGAAAGGATCTCATGATATGGCAACTAAGAGTTCGATGCCGTCATTTTGGAAGTCTCTTCGAGCTGGTTGTAACATAGTAGCAAGCTTTGCTGCACCTTCATAGCAGCATGTTGGGCAAACACGGCCATTGGTCAAACACAAGCTGGCATACCGCCTCAGCTCAGAATCTGGAGATTGAACACCACAAGCATATATCACATGAGCAAAATACGAATGGTCTCCAATACCTGCTTGAACTACCAAATTTGATGCAGAAATGCAACAGAATAGCCATGTGGCGGTCGGGTTTGCGATGAGGGCTAGTACAAATCCCACACGCAATGCTTTGATATTGTACTTTCAGGACCATGGCCACTTATCCAAACTCACACAACTCGCTTTCCTGAAAATGCTATCAGGTAACAAGAGGCCTAGAACTGCAACTTGGCTAATCAATCCTATAATCATTTCTAGGCACGCCGTGTACGAAGCTCACGAACCCCACGAAACCCACGAAACCCGCCATCGCCTACGGCCGCTTCCGGAGAGAACCGCAAACGCTACAATTTCAATAATACCGACCGCTGAACGATACACATAATAAGTTTAATACCTAGGGGGAGAGGACTACAACTGCGCCGACAGCATTGCGGACAACGACAGAGGCAACGAGGATAGGGAGTCGGGCGTACTGTCGTGTGTTTGGCCAAGCACATGTGAGCGAGTTTCAAAGATGCGGTGGCTATCTGTATACTCTTCGATGTCTGCTGGAAGCATCTTAGGTGTTCAGGTTCTGCAACCATGCCGGGGGAAGGTATACTACAATGAGCTAATGATACGCGTTGTAACGGTCCAGGATTGGCAATTGATCAAGCCAATGACAGAGAGGTAAGAAGATACACCTACTCGGTAAAAGGAGAGCCTTGAAACTGAGAGCTTGGCATGAAGCTCTGCCGAAGGAACCTATACCATGGTAAACAAAGATCAGCGGGGCATACGAGTACGCTAGAGACCCGGTGGAGACCCAGGTCAGTTGGAGCGGAGTGGACACCAAACAGGCGAGAGACAGGATGAAGGGTAATCGCCCAAATGAGGACTACCAAGGGCAAGTAAGCATCGTTACCCCTGACGGAGTACGCAAATAGAGAGGACAACGACTAAAACTGACCCGTTCAGGAAGCCACAGCTACCATCATGTCGATATCGCCTGCATGCCGTCCTCTCTGCCGCCTCTGGGGCCCTCCCGAAAGACCCAAACCTCCCTCCTCAGAGATACGATGATGCAATGAACCTATTCCTCGACCCGCCGTCTGTGCTCGCACACCCGAAACCTACACGACGCGGACCCGAATCCGTTTCCCGTCCCGCATAACAGTGCACAACAACGACTTCAGGGCCTGTAGAAGGACAAGAAGGTCTGTGACTGCGATACTAGCGATTCCCTTGTTCTGGGACTGCTGAAGGAGGAAAAGGCATGGATCTGAACGCTTTTCGGTGGAGGACTTGGAGACAGGCCGGGACATTACTATGAGGTAAGACAGAATACTTGATAAAGAACAGACTCAGAGAGAAGAAACAGGTGTCCGGAAAGAATTAGACAATGGCAGAAGAGAGGAGGACAAGGGGTTATGACACTAGGAAGAAGCAGGGTGTTACATGGAAGGAGCTGTAAAGAGAAAGAACGACAGCGAGACTACACTTGCCTTTGGAAATACAGAGTATGAAACAGCAACAGCAATAACTAAAAACAAGAGAAGAGAGCAGTAGGGTAATTGAATTATACACCGATCGACTGGGGGCTTCTTGACTTACCTTGCGGTCGGTCTTGGATGCTATGGAGTGGAACCCTCAAGTTAGCATATCATGCCAAACCCACAGTAAACGTCGCATTAGTTTTAGTAGAGGATGCTGCCCTTAGAGCAGATAGCCGTCGAGATCTGACGGCGTGAACGTTTCGGACTGAGGAAAATCCCAGTATCCTCATGAACGTACTATACCTCCTCTTCTTCTACTGCTCTGTCTCCAAGATAGGAGAATACAAGGCATTCTGTTTCAATACGATATATGCACACGTTATGTTTTGGATAGCAATCTTCGAGTGCTTTTCATGAATCCTGGCGCGAAAGCAGTCTTGCATACCTATAACAACAGGCAATGTTTTCGGATCTCTCTCAGATTATTGCCTTATATCTTCATCAGACTGTGGTGGTGATGACGCAATCACTGGTTATGCCGTTGTCTCGCCGCTGTAGGTTTCTGAGGCCCTACTACGCATTGGAACTTGTCGCAAAGCATAGTGTGCAGCAGCTACTCCCTTTCAAGAACCACAGAGAAAAGGTTCAGACTGCAATTCCAGTATCCCGTTTTCAGAATTTGGGAACGGATCTCACTGGAAGAGCTGTCCAGGCATCCTAAGGCCAGGCTGTGTTCATCTGCAGAGGCCGTCGTGCGGGCCTTATAGCCTCTTTTGCGTTATGATGGCATCTCAGGACGGTATCTCCGCTACGACTAGGCAGGGACATATACTCTTCTCTTCCAGAGGTTCCCAATGCTGCCGCAATAGTTCTCAGCATCTTCTACCTACCCCCGTCCAGAGAGTGTTGCAGTACGACACTCGTTCAATTACGTAGGCCCGTGCGGCGCGACAGACCAGTTCCTGGAGGTAGGCCCCGTTGATCACTTTCTTCTTTGCGGTCGCCGATAATACTTTTCAGAGAAGCACATAATGCTTCATGAGTTGCTGCTCGGCATTCAACTCTATATTTCCGGGCTGTTGTCTTTACTCCTTATACCACCCTGATGAAACTCACGGGATCGCTACCGAAGAGTACAGTCAATGAGAACGTCACTACGACCCTATATCGAGCACGCAGCAGGAACGAAGGATTCTAGTCTTCCAGGGGCCTCGAAAACAGCAGAGAAGGTACACAAGGCATGACAGCCGCATGTGCTGCTCGTAGCTCTCCCAAGCTTGTTGTAGCAGCGCGAACCAAGAGCGAGCCGTGACTCGGGTCCACACTTACTACACAGTTCCGACAGCGATGGTATTTATTTGGAATCCATTAAGGTAAGATAAAGTGTTGCCTCTGTACGGCCGGGGCTTCACTGTGCCACACCCGCTGCAACTGACAATACACAGTTTTGGGTGGCACGTCGGCTTGAACGCATATTCTTCTGGTGTTGCCTTGTGCTCAAGAGTATTCCGGTATGTGCCAAAGCATCCCAGTAAAGTACTGATTGTCGTAGACATCTGCCGTGATCTTTCATGGCAGCACCGCAGCAAACTCCGCATCCATCAGACAGCAAACCTATTACCGCTTCATCTGCCTCTTCCAAAAAATCACCACTAGCAGACTGATAGTTTACGCCCGAACCAATTTCCGATAGCATCCAGGAATGGATAGCGACTGTGAGACCAGCTCCGCTTTTGAGAAGGCTGGCCAGTTGCGACATTAAGGGCTTGCAAACGTTTCAGTGGCCAATCATTGGCTTGCGTAATTGTAAATACCATGCTCTTTCTTGTTTGGTGACAATACTGACATTTGATCCAGAATTTAGAGTATAAACCTTGCTGCAATTCGCTGTCACCCTCCACGAGAATCGATCCGCCGTCAGGAACAACACCGATATTAGCTCCACTCTTCGACAATTTGGGTTGAAGTGCAGGCCCAAGGTATTTCTCTGTACTGTGGATGTATTCTAGGGAGTATTTGGATGACCAAGACAAACTCCGAGGCAACCAAGCTGGATGGCATAACGAACATCAACGTTGAAGGTCTTACCAAGGTCTAGACTGCCATGATGGCATTGTATCACACCCCAACAGAGGCACCTGTTGTAATGCCTAGCTCTTTCAGTAGATCTATATGGTATGAGATTAAGCAAGTGGGTCTAAATACCCTGCTTGCGGAGAAGGTCATCCGGAGACTGTGAGTGATCATCGCTTTCGAAAACATAAGGCCCGTGGGATCACGAAGTATTTGCAACAATTTAGGGGCTGAGAGATTCGTAGGAGGGGTACAAGAAAGAACTGGATAAGTCTCATCCAGGTCAAGCTAGGGTGAGGAACTAATACAGGTCAAGCCATTGAGCGAAGCCTCGACCTTGCCCACAGGAGTCGTCAGGACCTATTGTGAGATTATTCCCAGCCGCGGGTCCTGCGCCCCTCTGTGCTAATAAACGAACAGAGATGCGCCAAGCGGAGTCGAAAAGGTGAAAAAGAGAAATCGATACGTTGAGCAGGAAGCTTCAGTCGCTTTGTCGCGTTTCCTAGGGTGAGCCGCGGCGCCTGATAGACCATTGTCTCTCTTTAGGATAGGGAGATAGTATGGTTTTCGATCATCGACAAAAGCACCTTTTCCCAGAACATGTCGAAAATGTCTACTACATATCCTGTGTTGGAGGTCCGGCTATAACATTCGATGCAACCAGGGCAGAGTAGCCACGAAACGTATCTCAGATAGCATCTTATTGGTACAGCCGACCGACATGGAGAATATCGAATGGCAAAACTGGTATACTGAATCCTTTTTTACATGACGCGAGAAGAACCGCCGATCAAACAAAAGTGGAGTATAGCCCGTCAAGTCTGGTGGGTACGCAGCAACGGTATCGGGGCTGGCCATCTAAAGTCCTCATCTTAAGATGTCCTCAGCAGGCAGGGCAACACATTCCTTGGGATCACAAAAATGACTGCTGTCTACAATTTTCTTATCCGAGCTGTCAGCATCCAAAGTTTTCGGGCCAGCTAGCTCCTGGTTCTCCTGCTGGTCGGGTAGTGGAGCAACCGCAGCGCCTTGAATGGCTGTCGCTGAAGCATTTGTAAAGCCGGACATAACACCAAAGGAAAACTCCAAGACGAGATTAAGGAGGCTTACGCGGGTTTTTGGGAAGACTTTCAGAGCGATTGCATGAGGTTGGCCACTGTGCCTTGTCGGTAGTGGGGCAACCGTTTGGTGGGTGGTCGCTTTGGTGATGTAGCAATGAACTCCAATTGACACCAACAACCGTGCCTTCACCAACTTTCTACCACCACTACTCAACTGGGGCCCATGGCTTGTGCCTCTTCGATCCTCCACATTGGCTATCCGGCGGTTCTCTCCGCACCTCAGCATGGTAGGCAGCACCTACGATGTCGTGATTCTGAGCTCGAGTCCACCATATGCTTCCCCGCAACGCGATACCCCCTCCCGTCGCGTCGCAGCGCCCCCCTCCTCACCCCTGGTGTTTTCTCCTCCTGCAAGCCCACTGAGGACAACCAGCGGCGCGTCAAAAGCCAATCCGAGGGCTGCACCTATCCCCGAGGGTGCTTCTAGGGGATTTGCCACCGTTGGCAGCCTTATACGATCCGACCGCTTTACGAGTCGGTTAGACGACGATTTCACTAGGATACAAGAGGTGCATTCACGAAGGCGTGAGGCAGAAGTCGCAGAGCCCTTAGAGACCGTTGAACTCCCTCGAGAGCGGCCTACGAAGAAGTCTAAAACAACTGGAGACGGGGTTGAGAAGCCCAAGTCCAAGTCTGGAGCGCGCAAACCAAAGCCCAAGTCAGACAAAAAGATTCTCGACTCCGATGATGATCTTCGTCGTCCACAGCGGTTTACTAAATCCCCTTTCTTTGACGAGCGGCCTTCTGAGTCTGGAGCCAAAGCAGCAACTGAGGCTGCGGATGCGCCAAAGCTCACCAAATCGGGGAAGCCACGCAAACCACGTGCTAAGAAGCAGAAGGCTGATGAGGAAGGCGTAGAGCCTGGGACAAAGCCAAAGAGAACAAGAGTTACAAAATCTAAAGCGGCGGCCAAGGGCAGCACTGAAGAGTCCAACGACGCACCAGTTGTGTCTGCACATTTCCAGACGGGTTTGGAAAAGGGCGAGATATCAACACTCAATTCAGGCCAGAAGTCGATAGAAGCAGAAGATATTGCAATTGGTGAGCCTGCGTCTATATGGGATGTTCCAGAAAGCCCACGGCCAAAGAAGGCGACTGCGCGCAAACAGCGACCACCACCTCCTGTTGCGGAAGCGCTGGATTTGGACGAAGTTGTAGCTCGGAGGCGAGATTGGACGCCTCCTCGTGACACCAACATACATTCGCCAAATACAGACTCGGCGGGCAAGGAGAACAGATCATCACTCCAGGATGAGGCGGGTAACTTTACGAATCTACTCTCTAATTTTACTTATTCGGAATCACACCCAAGTCAGATAGCCGCAAGGGAGGGCGTTCTGGCTGGTGAAATGGTGGCTGCCACAAAGAGAAGGCGAGTCGAGTTGGTAGAGATACCGGGTAACCAGACTAACTCTCGCGACTCATCGCCTGAGAAAGGCAAAGCTCCCAAGAAGAAACCACGCACCATCACAGATCTCGTAACAGGTCAGTACGGACCCAGAAATGAAGAGGCCGACTCAAACACAGCGAACAACTTCTTCGAAGCTCGAACTTCAACAACGACGATACCATTGAATGATACGACCATCTCTGATATTGATGTTCCGCACAAGAAGCAGCCACGACAGCGCGGAAATTCAACGGCGCTAGCTGACAAGGCAGAACCAAAGTCAAAGACAAAGGCAAAGTCGAAGAAAGCATCAACCAAATCCGCTGCTAAACCGAAGCCTGTGGTAGAAAAGCTACTTAGCCCTGGCGCGGCCATGTTGCGACTTGATCAACAAGATGTGCTTTTTGGCACATCAAGTCAGCTGGCGCTCGAAGAATCGCCAACAATGATTCGCCAAATTCAATTTGCGATCAAAGAGTCAGAACAAGATGCAGATGATACAGACAATTGCTCTCTTATCGCACCACCAACGTGGTCCAGACTCACCAAAACGCGAGGTAAAAGAGGGTTATGGGCGGCAAGTGCGCGAGACGATGAGGGTGGCATGCTCGAACATGCTGCAAATGTGCATATTCCTGAGCCTGACCGGACGCAAGACATCCCACTGCTCATGGATACCATTCGCGACAAACCTGTTGATGTTGAAGACAAGGTTTCTGGCCCTCTGTCGTTCGTCGACATTGATTACATTCCTCTTGACCGGCCTCCGCCTATTTCCATCTCCTCCGATATCCCAACTCCTCCACCAACAACTTCACGGGTATCCCAATTGCGTAACCCAAGAACGGATGATTACGACATGAAAGACATGGAGTTCAAAGATATAGACACCTTTGAGCAAGAGCCACCACCTTCGAATCAGAACGCAGTCTCACGACACACTTTCGTCGACATTGATAATTTTGAATGTCCGCATTCAGCGCAGATATCGAATAGCCCTGCGAAAAAGTTGAGACCGCCTACAACTGCGCCAAAGGGGGGAAGGGGGTCACCCAAGAAGCATGGTAGACAGCCAAAGTCACAAAGTACTGTTGCCAAAGCCTCTATGTCATCAGCTCCGATACTGAAGCCATCATCCTCAAAACCGAGCGTGAAGTCGAGAGAGAAGAACATCGCCCCTTCCACTCCACTCAGAGCGTCAGGGCGATTCATCGATATCGAAGAGATTCTTGACTCGGAAGATGACACCCTGGAAGCATTATCACCTACTCCACCTCGAGTTCAAAACATTGCAGATTCAGGGCCTTTACCCTTGGTATGCCTCTCGCCAACTACATCGCCCAGCAAGATTCATGTCGGCAATGGTACAAAGTCCAAAGACGCCGTGCTGTCTAATGCAAATCCAACGCCCGTTCATCGAATACAAACAAAACTGTTAGAGTGGGTACACATCAAATCCCTCGTGTTCTCACAGATTACATCTCACATCCGCTCTCTACTCCCCACTACAGATCCCGCGAATCCCACATGGCATGAAAAGATTCTCATGTACGACCCTATCGTCCTTGAAGATTTCACTACCTATCTCAACACCAGCACCGACATTCGTGCATTCAAAAAAGCTACGCAAAAACAAATCAAGGCCTGGAACCAGCAGCAAAAGATCGATGGCAAACCTGCTCTAATCGTCGATAAAGGCGAAGATGGAGAAGACGTGCTAGCTGTACAAAAGGAATTAGAAATGCACATGGTCCAGGGTTGGTGTGAGAGCCTAAGCGTATGCTGCATTTGGCGTGAGGGACGGGGGAAGAGCAGCGGCGGCGCACGCAAGGGACTGTACTAAATATGATTTGATTATTATACGATAACGAACAAGCCTATAATGAAAATTCACGATGAAAAAAAAAGAAAAACATCGATTCAACATATGTACATATTTCCTATGAACAATTTTATCGACTAGTCATTTGTCCACGCAGGCGAAAAACATCCATTCTTCTTCCTGTTATCAAAAGTAACCGTCACTGTCCTCGTATCTCCCAGCGGTGGTGGAGTAAAGTTCCTCGACGAAAAACCAGACGATAACGAAGACGCATTGGGCGTCGAGGGCAACCAGGTCGACGCCAAACTCAGGTTGCTGTCTGCATCTCCATAAGGATCTGCCTCAACGCTGGAACTTGGAGATAGTCTCGGAAAGGCAGACGTCTTGTGCGTGCTGTCGAGCAGGACGGTAGATGTTCTGGAGTTGTCGGGCCACCAGCCTGATGTAGAGCAGAGATTCCTGCCTGTGCTGTGTATGAAATCAACTGGTCGGCTGTGTGCTTTAAGATACGCATTTTCTACCTGTCTTTCATTGGGATGTGCTTGGTGCATTGCAACTGCTGCATCCTGCGTTGCGGCATTCCTAATAGGGAGTTCGTGGACATGTAGCGTCTCCCGCTGCCACTCCTGGCCCTGCGCACCTGGATGCGGCTTTCGCGGTCGAGGCGGCTCACTGACGTCGTAGCGCTCAGAGTAACTTCCCGTTTTGTTTTCATAGTCGAGCTTCATGACCATTTCGCCGTCTTCGGCTTCGAAGCGCACACGGACAGGTAGCCAGTCGGGTATCAGCTCGCCGGACATGGCGTCCAAGGCTTCGAGGAGGGGTTTTTCATCCACGGTTGCGACACCCCATTGAGTGTGAACTTGATTGCATCGATCAATGACCCAGCCCTTCATGCGTTTAGCACGGGATATTTCGAAGTCGATGTCGATGTCCGGTTGTATGTCTGGGGATGCAGAGCGCTGAAGTGGGAGGTTGCGAATGGTTCGGTGCCATGGGCCGAGGGAGATTTGGAGTGGTGTGTGTAGACGCAGTGTCACGAGAGGTATTTCCTGAAAGATTGAATCGGCCCATCGAATGGATTTGGCAAGATGCAGCGCGCTATCTACATCGATGACTCGGAGTCGTTCGGGAGAGGGCAGTAACGACAGAGCCGCTTCTACTGGAAAGTGCCGATATAATGTGTCAGCAAGACCGCACAGTAGATTCTGCAACATCCAGTATCGTGTGCAGAGAACCATGTTCTGAACGCTGTCAAACTCTAGAGTATCGGGCATGATATCGGCCATTTCTGGAGATGCCGGAATCGGTACAACAGTGATGGCTGTCTGCATTAGTTCAGAGACATGTTGCGAGAGATTTATCTGTATCAATGACTCCATTTTCGATACCGCTGCTGCGAGGATGCTGGTATCCTCGGGATTGGAGATTGCGTGTCTGATCAAACACACTAGGTGAGGACATTGGATGAACACGTGCATAATCGCAACAGAAGCCCTCTGATAAGGTGAAAGCACTACTGGTGAGGATTCTGTGGGCCACGGAAATGTCGCTGACAAGTAAAAATCGTTGTCATAGACCGATCGTCGACCTGCTAGCATAGCTTCATTGACCTTCCATGCGTCAACGCAGAAGCAGTCTGAGTCGTTAAAAAGCACTTACATCATCAACATATGTGTTATCAATAAGGTTCCAGTAGTGCTCATCATCGACATCTGTGACTGTGCCAGACTTCATCAGCTCAGCCAGTCCAAATGCGTGAATGGCGTGATACATAGTATCGATTCCCATGAGAGCCTAGGAAACGTTAGCATAACTCGAACATACATGGAAGTGATGTAATTCTACCTCAGCCGCGAAATGCAGTTTTGTAGCTAGCAATACATCGTACGTGGGCTGCGTTTGAGCATCCAGTACAACCAGCTGTAGCTCTCTCAGCGCTTTGGCTTTGGTTGCTTTGGCAAGCCTTCGTTTCGAATGCATACCATCCCTGTATGCTGCATGACTATTCACCAAAAACTCTGCTGCAAGATCAACCATTCGACTTCGGCCGATACGTGATGGTATGGTTTCAATCCAGGAACCCAAAATAGCAAAAGGTTGTCTGCTATAGAGGGTTGGCCCAAGCATGCCGATATAGCGATTGATCAATGTGGTTTCTGGAGATGAGGGTTGGTACGATATGACAGCGGACTCTTCTTTCAGCTTCTGAAGATACTCTTCCAGTTCTCGCTGCTTTTTGTTGATCTTTTTTCTCGATTGTCGCGGCTTGATGGAACTTGGTGTCAGCGTCTGGAAGAACCCTTGTCCATCCCCTACTTGTCTTTCGGTGGTGATGCGCAGCTCTGACGATGTCGAAGACGGCGAGTGTACACTGTCTTGCGACGAACAAAATTGATGTACCAAAGGTGGAGTTTTAGACTTTCCGTGTTTTGTTAATTGATTGGGGTCCTGAACGACGAATGCCGATATTTTCCATACGAATAACTACAGGGACGATCTTTCTTTTGACAAGCACCACATTTTGGCTTGACCTCATCACACTAAGAAGCCATTAGCTAAGTTCCCTGTATAATCCATTCGGCTGCCTCTTCAGGTTTGGAAATTGCTCCACGGAGGTATAAAGTGGTATCATACCTTAACTTTCCGCTGGCGACACGTGTCGCATTTCCCAGTTTGGGTCATTTCGAATCACCGGATTGAGACAGTCGATGTTCTTTATCCTTCAGAATTTGTCGCTTGCTAGGAGATCAGCTCCAGTGACCAAAATCCGGTTTTTGAGATGCAGAGTGCTCGAAATGCTGCAGCCTAGCTGAAACTCAGTGGAAGCGGTATAGACTTAAATGCGAATAGTACAAGCCCAGATGAGTCTTAGAGACATGAGACTTGATTTTGCCCACATTGACTCCGGTTAATACATAAGTCGAGCGACTTCCAAAGTACAAGTTCGGCTTGGTGAGAAGCGATGGTGCAGCTGTTGGGGTGGCGAGAGTGGCTTCAGGCTAAGTCGAATACAGCTAGGGCGAACTGTCATTAGCTTACAGGACGCCTCCACACGACCTCAAGAGTGTGGTATAAGAGGTGGACAGCTGCATAATCAATGCGACACATGTATCTCTGCCTCGCCCGCATGCTCAAATTTTATATGGTGACCGGTAAATCAACTTTGTTTTTAATCATGAATACACAAGCAATCAAGACACAAGATAGTTATACAGTTAAGAAATGATATTGCTCATTCGTTCAGAACTCCTGAGTCCGATTTCAAATCATCAATGCATTGAAGGTAGTTTTCACTATATCGGGGAGTGGTTCGTAGGTGCACTTGATCCTCAATATACATGTATTAGCTTTCTTTTACGAACAAACTCCACAACGCCAATATTCTAGGAAAACTAGTCCTACGCCGTCTCCCTCCCAATCCCCGCCTTGTACCTTGCCAAACACCTCTCTCTTGCAAACTTGTGTTCCACAATCGGTTCAGGATAACCATTTTTCTTTGCAATTTTTGCTGCATCACCTTTCGCCTGGTAAGGATTATGTATCGCGGTTCCCTGCACATCCTCTAATTCTTTCACCCAGAGCCTGATGAACTCGCCTTGCTCATCAAACTTCTCAGACTGTGTCCAAGGATTGAAGATACGGAAGTAGGGCTGGGGATCGACACCTGTTGAGGCGCTGAAGCCCCAGCCACCGTTGTTGGAAGCAAAGTCGCCGTCGATAAGGTGAGTGATGAAGTACTGTTCTCCCAGACGCCAGTCTAATAGAAGATGCTTGGCCAGGAAGGATGCTGTTATCATACGAAGACGGTTGTGCATATAGCCGGTGTGGTTGAGACAGCGCATTGCGGCGTCGACGATGGGATAACCCGTGCGGCCTTGGGTCCAGGCCTCGAAATGAGCATCGTTGTATTCCCATTCAATGTTTGTGTACTCGTATTTGAAGGGTTTGTTCATGCTGAATACTGTTAATGTTTGCATGATGAAGGAAAGATTGCGAAAAACGTACCATACATAAGGCCAGTTGATGAGAACATGCCTGTAAAAATCACGCCAAGCTACCTCTCCAATCCAACCTTTGATGCCGTCGCTGCCTCCGTCAAGTTTCTTCACACTGTTCACATCCCTCGCCATTCGAACACTGGTACGAGCAGCAAGTGTGCCAGCCGCATGGTGGACACTGATTCGGCCGGTACTGTTCAGAGCAGGAAAGTTACGCGTGTCTTTATACTTGCGGATCTTCTCGGTGAGGAAGCGCTCCAGTCTATCGATAGCCGCTGATTCACCAGCTGGCCACAAATGGTGAAAACGTTCCTTCTCTTCGGCCGTCATGGATTTGCACTCTGGTAGATCAGGGACGTGGGAATCGAAAAGCTTAGCGAACCTTTCACGAAAGCCATCGGGATTCTTATCTGGCATTGGGCGCTCATTAAGAAGATGTGGGTGTGCATGGAGATGAGCGACCCAGGCGCGATACCAAGGGGTGTAGACTGCGTATTGTCTTCCTGAGCCCGTCTTGAGACTTCCAGGTGGAACGACACAATCATCGTGATGTGGGTCCAGGTTAATACCTTTCTCCAGCATCATATGCACCAGCCGTTCCTCTCGACGGAGCTCATCAGGCTCATACTCGAGATTGCAGAAGATATTCTTCGCATTCCACTCACGTGCCAGTTCAACCAGACGCTTCTTCACGTTTTTCCTCTCAGGTATCGTCTCGATATGCAGTGGGATGTCAAGCTCCGCTAGTTCCTGCTTCAGCAGTTGTACTGAACGAAGCTCAAAATCACACTTGGGAGGGCTGACAAGATGTGCTTCCCAGTCTTGCGGGCTCATTATCCAGACGCCAATTATACCCACCCCTTTCTCTTTTGCGAGATTGGCAGCTTTTGAAAGGCCTGTGTTGTCACGTATACGCAAGTCACGCTTGAACCAATGGATAATCGCATCACCATGACCGCCCTCTTTCCCGCTTCGAATCCCCTCTCTCCTCTGCTTTGTATCTCTCAAAGTCTTTTCCAAGGTTTGGATTGGCCGTGGTATCTCATTCTCGTTGTACATGGCGCATCGTTCATTACTCATCTCTGCCGGGTAGTAACGCCGATCGACTATGCCTGCTCGCTCTTCAGGTCTGGAATGATCAAAGGTTGCTTTGTCATTCTCTGCAGCATTTCCTGGTGCGCCATTACCAATGTCTCTTGCAGCTGAGTCTACTGATGGGGCGTTGTTGGTGAAAGCTTCCTCAAGAGGTTTGGCCATACGCGAACGTTTGTTAGGCGCGCTCCCGGAGGCATCGGTGTAGCTGTTCGCAGATGCAGCATTGGGTGGAATACCGTTCGCTTTGCGCTTAGGAGGCATCGCAGAGGATTGTTTCCTTAAAGTAAATATGTGGAAAGTCGAGAAAATGCCCAGCGCAAGTAGCCGAAGTACGTTGCGAGATTAAAAGCACTGGTCTGGGATCTAATAGCCTGGAGGGAGCAGGACGGCGCATGCGCAGTTAGCTAGTCTGGAGTTGGTGGCGAGAAATTGACATTTTGACAGAGAAGGATGAAGGTGGCCATATCGTGTTCCCCCCCTACGCGTTTCTCTGTCGCGTTGGTTTAGCACCGATCAATGACGCAGATGGTCCCTGAAACATTGGAGTCGAGATCGGCTGGCCAGATTAGCGAGACCAGCCCCTGTCAACGTCCCTGCGATGCAACGGGCGCGCCGCTGCCTCAGTCTTGATGCGCGCATTGCTCTGCTAGATGCTCTATCAATATATTTACATGGCGTTCAAGGTGCCACAAAACAGTCTTTGGGGATATCCTGTGGAAGAGGTAGAAGCTGGCGGATTTGGGCTGGACAACAAACTGTTTGCATGGGCCGAGAGTTGGTCTTCTTTTCGTGGATCTATTGTTTCCGACCCCAAACCTATCGCGTGTGATTCGGTTCTGAAATATGCATCCCCGGCTTATGTGCGAGGGGCACTGCAAGCGACAATAAATCCCGGTAATATGATGGCTGCGCGGTTCCGATATTCTGGGCTTCTATCAAGGCGTGTGACGTCTGCTTTGAGCGATCGGATGGCACTTGGCATCAACGTGTACGCGGGAGTAAAGTTGGATTAGCCGTAATGGTTGCATTTTGTGTTTTGCGGCGGGCGGTTAGAAAATGATCCGTAATGGACCCAAGCAAAAGAAGACGCCACTTGGGACTTGAAGCAGCACAAAGATAGTGTAATCCTGGGTCAGAGAGAGAGAAAGAGAGGGTTGGCGACCGATGGGAGACGGGAGGGAAGGGCTTAGCAGCGCGCGTGCATCAGACGCCGAGAGAATTCAAGAAGTTTGGGAAGCCGTTTGGGCTAGAGGATATTGATATCACCAGCATGACGGCATCACAAGCGGCATAAAGCGTTGTGCAATTGGAAGGATCAGGATGCAGGCCGTTTTTGAAGGCTTTGGTGGCGTCATAATTAGGCCCGGGCCAGCACTGCCATTGGCCCCCGGCAAGCGAATAGCTTAGGGCAAGGCAGACATGATTGGGATACGGACGTAATCCTGGCAACTGTATTGCAGCGCCCGAGTAAATTATTATTTTTGTCGCTGAGATAAGATGCGGACGGCTGGTCTTTCTGGACGTTCGGTTAAGCCCCAAGAGGGTGGGCGCCGTTGCGATTGGCCATGGGGCGACACCAATCGCAACCCAGCATCGGTAACGACGTTGACATTGGGGGCGAAGGTGCTGACTCACGACGTGTGATGAGTAGAGCAAGGGCGGCAACTGTATGGAGATAGTGCTGTGGCTGGTTGTTGTAGTCGTCGTCGTCGTCGTCCTTCGGGGATGACAGTTGTGATGATGATGATGATGATGATGACGATGATGTTGGTTGTGGTGGTGGTGGTGGTGTTGTAGTGGGAAGATGGGATGGACGGGCACGAGCCGCGCGAAGCGAGCGTTTGTCAAGTGGAGCTATACCTAGCTGGGTCTCCAAGGCAGTCACACACTCGCTCACACTCACACTCAAAGAGACAACCACACCAAACTCCAGGCAGAATTTAGGCACACCGTCACACTACCAGACAAGCGCAAATATCTCCAACTCAAGCCGACATGGTTTGCAACAACTCTTCTGTATCGCGACTCTTTGCAAGTCCGGCTCCTCGCCCGCCGTTAGTGTGGCAAGGCATCGTAAGCCCCGATGCTCGGCCCTTACAAGGCGCCCAGCTAACAAGAATGGCATGCAACCAGTCAAACACCAAATCTGAAGCCGTCTGATGCCCTCGCACAGCCACTGCACTGCAGCATCGCCCACCTGGCGACTTGTTTGGAAACAACAAGCATATTCCGCACGTGTCGGCACAGCATGGCTCGCCTAATGTACCTATCCCAGGCTTCCCCCTCCAGGCCCGAAGGGTGGCCTCGCACCTCAATACCAGCCCGGGCAATGGCGAGAAGCCTGCACCGAAGCTTGACTTGAGCCTCCTCAGGCATCCCGCCGACTAGACTGCCGTCGTTCCAATGGTTTCTCACCCGTCCTTCTCGCTACGGCTAAGGGCCGCCCCAAAGATAGCCCCGACCTGTGAACTACTACGTTCTGGCCGAGCATCCCACCATGCCTTTAGCGCACTTTGCATCGTAGCAAACGGCCTCCGCCTACTCGTGGACCTGCATTAGGGAAGGATCATGGGGCCGAATTGGGAGATCATGATGTTGCTGCGAAGGCAGTGACTCGCAAAAGTAAACAGGCAGAATCGCACTAAGGAATTGCACAGCTGCGTGCTGAGATGAGAGGCCTCATGGTGTATATAAGACTTGACACGCGAAGTCTCATCCATCACAACAACAATGGCCAACGTGGATATTGCCCGATCCTCTGCGCCCACAGTGGCGTCTTTCCAACTGCCCTCTTCGCTCACCCACCAGCAACCTTTGATCATTTCTCACGCTCGATCTGTGGTGGAAACCTGTTCCCTGCTGTTTCACTTCTACGACTTGACCTTCCAGTCTCTCTACTACATTCAAGCCTCATCCGCCATGTCTCAAAGGTCGAGTCCAAGTTCAAATCCCTCCAAGTCGGGCGTCCAGCACAATATCCGTGGGAGAGCGCCGCCACAGCCAGACCCGGAACCAGCGGCACCACCGTATGTACAAACCAACTTATTTTTGTTCCTTTTCTCTATTCTGTCGAGATATTACCAATCTCGGCTATGGCAAAATCACATGGTATAACTGACCTTCTTCAACCAGAATCATTATTCTTGCCCAAAGCGGAAATAAACCGGCTGTGAAGCCTAGGCCCCGATTTCAGGTACCGGCCCCTGCCGAACAGGGTATTGGTCGCCCTCCTACGTCATCCCTGTCGTAAGTCTACCCTTGCCCAATCCTCGTCGTACAGCGAATACAACTTGCTTTCTCCCCTACCCCCCCTCGTTCTTCTGCCTTTCCTGACTCTGACTCTTATTTCTCACATTTCCACAGGCAGCGACCAACCTCACGCTACAACCTCAGAAGCCTCCCCAGCAAACCAACCTTTGTTGGCACCCCGAACAAGCCTACTCCCCAACCCGAACCCCATCCTGCTCCTCCGTAAGTCACATGCCCCCACCCAAATCAAGTGTTGGTGTGTGGCACGCGACACTGTCGTGCTTCCCCAACCAAGCATCTCATAACCTGTCCAGCCGATTGCATTGTACATTCTATTAACAACCAGTCGTAGTGTCATCATCCTCTCCAACGAGCAACAACCGCAGCCTCGACTACCACAGCAACCACATCCATCTGGCCCTACCACACCCTTACCTAGAGCGCCCACGCCTCGAACACCAGCACCTCACAACCCCCTTAAGCGCACACACGCAACAATGGGTTCCAAAGTCAGCAAAGTCCGCGAGCGATCCCACGACGGCAAACTCCAGCCTTCGCAAGAACAGCTGGACAAGGAGCAAATGAAGGAACCTAGCAACTACTACACGCACCGCAGCAAGAGTATGCGCAGGAAAGCCGGAAAGAATGGTGATGCAGGCGGCAGCGGTGCCACGGCCGGCGCTGGCTCAGGAGGCCTCTGATTGTTGAGGAGAGAGGGCCCAACAGTCATGGGCTGCAGGCGGTGTGTGCAGACAGTGAGCCTGAACAAGCCTGGTATGGTGTGCAGGCGAAACGGACCGAGTTCAACCGCTGAACACGGGGAGATAGGAGCGCATGACGACGCAATGAAGCAAATTCTGCTTACAACTTTATTGTTTCTTGTACTTACACGTTTATAGAGGCATGGCTTGGAGTTCATTCTCTTTTTTTTTCCTTGTTTTTTCCATCCAGATCTAGCATGGATTTGGCACGACGTTTTGCGTGCCGCATTAGCACGACGGTTGTTGTTATTTTTCTTTTTTTTTCTTTTTTTTTCGGCCTTGTCAATGGATCCAAGGAGGGGAAATATATACAATAATGTAGTTTTTTTTTTCTTCTTCCACAAATAAATGCTTTATGCAAGTGTTAAAAACAAATCTCACTCGATCCTCTCTTAGCCAATCAATGTCGCTTATGCAACGCAATTGTTTGTACGTAGCAAAGGAGAAAAAAGTGTACACACGTAAGCATCTCACGCGTAAATCACCGAAGAGCACCAATTGGGTCTGGTCATGTGTATGTGCGGTCAAGCACATGTTATGTTCGTCACAATATTGGAAATCCAAAAAAAATACATAATAATCAGCAAATGTTTGAAATTACATTATTCCATTCGTTGTCGTTCCCGTCTTTTCTTATAAAAAGACGATTTATTTATTCATCTACAAGAAACCAAAAACAAACAGGAAGAAAACCCAAACATCATTCGGATGATAGCCATGGAGAAAAAAGAAGAGCCACGTGACTGTTTTTACTTGTGCATGGTAGCGTTAGTACCACCGACGCGGTAACTCTCCGGTGGTCCATTGTGACTCTTCATGACACCTCCGAGATCCAGGACTACCTTTTGTAGCACGACGTTTGCCTCAACAAGCCACAGCTTGAGTGTGTGCTTACCGGGGGCCAGTGCCCCGTGGTTGGTGGTGTTGTACCACGCGCTGTCGGCAACGGCAGTACCCCAGTTGACAGGGAAGTTTGGCTGGGGCTGGTCAATGACGTACTGGCGTCTTGCTGGGGCCTTGTCGTCGATTTGAGCAATGTAGGCGAGAGGCTTCTTGGGGTTGATGTTGTGAGTGGGTGTAAGGATAAGGGTGACGTTGAGGCCCTTTTCCTTGGGCAGCGATGTGAAAGTGAAAAAGTCATATTCTAGGCTGGGTGCGCTCGAGGCATCGAGACCCTCGGCGAGGTTGTCGGCGAGTTTGACGGCAGAGAGGGTGCGGCCATATTTGGGAAGGACCATGTAGGAGAGGTTAGCGGAGCCTGGGGTCGAGCGTGTGTAGTGCTCTGCTTCGAAGGCGAGTTGGCCGGCGGACTCGACGAAGCCAGATGTAAAGTCGGAGGGAATGGACGTCTTGTTGACCATGAAGGTGACTTTTGGCTTTCCACCCTGGGTGCCAAAGTCAGTCGAGGCGCTGAAATTGAGGGAGCTTTGTGCGCCGAAGCCGTCGCTGACTTTGGTCCAGTCGACATCGACGTAGACACGGACATCAGGGTCGTCGGGCTTCATGGTTCCCTTGGACTGGGAGAGCGTGATAAAGGGGTCGGCGCTAATGTTCCATGAGTACTCCTCAGTTCCACGGTGAGAGATTTCGATCCAGCGCTTAGGAGTGAATGGGGTCATGTTTGGCAGCGTAAGAGAAGATCCGCCGTTGCTGTGGTACTGGTCGTCACCAGGAATCGAAGCGTTGGAGCCCTGTACGTGGATGCCCATGTCACCTGCGAGCGAGCGCTCCCATACCTGAACCCAGCGAAGATCGGGAGTGGACTGGCGCATTGGCTGTTGCCTGTAAAATGGTCAGTATTGTTAAACACAGGTTTCTTGACGAAAGCGTTGATATCTTACCAGTATCCTTGGTATCCCAAGTGGGTCTGGTCCATCATGTGATTCCACTTTCCGTCCAGCATGGTGTGGTACATCTTGGTGAAATTGTGGTCCTTCTTCATGCCATCAATCACACGCTGCATCCAGACGTTGGCACTGTTGCGGCCTTGTTGGGCGTAGATCATGTTTCTCGCTGCAGCAACCTGGATTGCAACATGGTTGCCACCAGCAAGCACACGGTTGAGAACAATCTGGTAGTAAGCAGGTCGCTCCTCGGCAGAGAGAGCATCATTGATGGCAGTCGCCTTCTCGGCAATAGCCTCCCAGCGAGCAAGAATTTCGTCAGCCTCCTCATAGTTGAGAATGCTGAAGGACGAAGGCTCAACCCATTCAAACTTGCGCATGTTGGAGAGCGTGCCGTATTCGTCCAGGATGTCTGAGATCTCCTGAGCGTACTCAGAGCCAAAGTTGCGGGTAGCGAAACCAGTGAGCCACTCGGGAACAGAAGTCTCGTCATAAGCGTCAATATCATAGGCAATGTCGAACCAGTGGCTGATGGCGATTTCAGCGGGCTTGATGTCTCCAACGTTGACAATCCAGATGCGGTCTGCATCGCGGTCCTTGGCCAGTCTCATCTGGTCGTAAGTCTTTTGGAGCTGAATAGTGTCTTGCCACTTGTAGTTACGCGAGTCACCGACATAGTCGAAGTGGTAGTACACACCGGCACCACCAGATCGCTTCTTCTCATCGCCAACAGGGAGACGGCGGATGTTTTGCCAGTTGTCTTCGGTCCAGAGGAGAGTAACCCAGTCAGGAACTTTCATTCCTGCCTCGAAGTAGTCCTGGACTTCCTTGTACAAGCACCACATCTGGGGAACCTCAGATGCATTGCCGTAGACCTTGGTGAGAATTTCCTGTTGAGCTTCCACAACAGCCTCAAGCACTCCGGTCTGTACATCCGCAGACATGGCGGTGTCGTGATATCCACGCATACCGACTGTGACGACGTTCTCGTAGGGAGCCGCACGCTTAGCGCCCTCCATGAAATAGTCGTAGAGCGTAGCGTTGTTGGTTGCCCATTGCCAGCCTGATTCAGAGCCCTTGGCCACCTTGCTCCATTCTTGTGTAGCGCGGACCATAGGCTCAGTGTGCGATGTTCCCATGACAATGCCGTACTCGTCAGCCAGGGGCTGGTTGCGTGGGTCGTCTACATTGAACATGCCGTTCCACATGGCCGGCCATAGGTAGTTGGCCTTTGACCTGAGCAGCAGCTCAAAGACCTGTGCGTACATTTGCGCTCCAAAAGGTGCGCCATATGGAGAAATGGGGTAGCGCTTGTTGGCCCAGCCGGTCAAGGCTGGTGCTTCGTCATTGATAAAGAAACCACGGTACTTGACAGAAGGGCTCTTCTGAACCTTGGTGGTTTTGAGCAGGTAAATAGAGTCGTGCTTTTTGGCTGGCACGTCGGCGAACCAGTGCCACGGTGAGACACCGATTTGCTCAGAGACATCGTAGATTCCGTAAATCGCACCGCGTCGATCACTGCCTGTGGAGAAATTAGCATCTGGAATGATTGGACTTTCTCGGTAGTCATACCAGCAATTACAAGCGCCTCGCCAGTCATGTTACCAGCATTCTGCACAACGGCGCTGACATACGCCTCCCATTGGCCCTCAATCTCGCTGACATCGAGTTGCCCACTGGCAATTAAGCCGTCAATCAGACTCGAGTTGCCAATGGTGCCCACGATGATAGTACCCGTGGAAGAGGAGTTTGCTGCATTGCTGCCACCAACACTCCAGTCTTCACTGATACCCGTGACATTGAAGATCATGGAAGCATTCGCCGTTGGTGTTCCGGAAGCCTTGAGTGTACCGTTTGTGCCGGTAACACGGCCAAAGTCGAGGGCGAGATCATGGGCGGCACGCAGGACGCCAGGCCAGTCTGCTGCATCCGCGTGAATGCTCACTGGTGAGCCACGGGATGCAAGGAGAGTGGTGCCATTGCCGTTGGAGGTAGAGACGGTGGGTTTGCGGAAAGGTTCCACCGCAGAGGCAGAGCCAGCAAAAGCAACTGACAGCGACAAAGCGCCAAGTACAGTGCGAGAGAGGAGCTCCATGGTGTTTGGTCAGTAGCTGAGCAACGTCCTGAACAAAACCATAAAAGACGTGCTGGTACCCTGCTTTTGAATGGTTTCCCCAGACCAACAGTCTCGTGATCTGCACGTCTATCCCATTGCCCGCAATCTCCACCAACTATCCCATTGCTAACTAGTCGTAGGACGAGTGGCAAATTACACATTGACTCTATACCTATACCGATAAACTGGAGCTCACAGTAGATCCAGGCACAGTTGCCCTGCTGGCCCACGGCCCCTGCTAATTGGCTCTAGTCGACTTGCCAACCCGACCGGTTGTTGTGTAAGGCTAAATTGATGTGACGTACAAGGAATCCATCCTCTTTGAGCAACGACTTTTTCCAGAAAAACGGTCGATGCATGCTTGGCCATGTGCAGTAGTACTATCGTAGGTGGAGTTTGACATGGCGAGAATGTAGAATAGATTGGATGATGTGCGACCAATACACCCTTACAGATGGCATAACTGCTTGGACTTTGCAACTTAAAAATTATTCCGGGAATTATTTGTTGCCATTTCCAAAGAACAAACTGAACAGAGACGCGGGTATCCGTTCGACTACGGGGAATTGTCAACTGGAGAGGAGCGGGTGGCTGGGAACGCAGGCCCTCGGTACCGTGGAAAGACTCTCCGCCTTGAGGGTGAAAAGGCTAAATGAATGCTTGTCCCCCCGCAAAGCGCCATACCGGAACTGACCTAGTTTCAAGACCCACACCCAGGCGTACTCAGAAGAAGAAAAAAAATACGTATTGGGAGAAGCCGCAAGCCCGAGAATTAGCCAGAGTAGCCGTCTTTGCACAGGCGTACCCACAGAAAATCCAACAGTGTAAGAATCCGGAGGCGACTCCATCGTGCGTCCCGTGACCGTGGCTCGGACAACGATTGTCCGAAGTGGGAGATTTTCTGTCCTAGTCCAATCCAATCGCAGCTGGAACTCACTTCGCACCTCCGAGACTCCGCTCACGCATCTTTCGCCCGCCCCACGCATTCCCAGGTACAAACCTACGCAATGGCTCAAGGCGCAGTCAAGAAGACCAAGGCCGCGGCTCCTAAAAAGTAAGTTACATTCTCCCCCGCTGACGACCTTCGGTCTTTGCACACGGCGTTTGAACCCTGTGCGCACGGCGCGCGCGCAAACATCAACTGCCGATTGCCATGATTCTAGCCTCGCAATGTAATGCTGACCATGTCTTTTCCGAATAGGCCTTCCCAGCGCGTCCAGCGCGGTGCCCGCGTCATCAAGCCCAAGAAAGCCTCCATCATAGCCCAGAACAAGATCAAGCACAAGAGCAGCTCGGGTCTAGTCGGCCAGACCGAAAAACTTCTCGCGGAAAAGGCTGGACATCTCGAGATACTCAAGGGAGGCAAGAAGGACAAAAAGGAAGGCGGAGACAAGAAGAAGAAGTCTGGTTGAAAAAGTCTTCAGACACGTCGAATGTCTTTCTGGGATTGACAGCACTAAAGGGCTCACGTTGCATTCGCAGGCCTAGCATGCCATGAAGCATTGCTGATTACGTTGCTTCAAAAACCGTGTAACAACGCGCGAAATCGAGTATGGGCATGTCGAGGACGGAGGATACAACAGTGCATGACCATGGGTGTGAGGCTTTTGACTTTGTTCTAACCTCACCACACACGAGAGCGCAGCGAATCAGGACGAATGACGGACCAGGGGAACCATCTTGTTACATAGCATGTGAGGTTGCTTTGCGCATGAACTCTGAGCTATAAAAGTAGTTCAGGTCCTGGGCTGTACCACTGACTTAATGAATGGAAAAAAAATCCTTGCCAAGTAGTAGAACGCTCCTCATATGATGCCAGCTCGTGCAGCCTCACCACCACCAGCGTCCACAATCGCTTCTCTCTTCATACCTCTACCCAGGCCACCTTCTCCCACTCCCATCCGGCGTGCAACATAGCGCTGTGCTACAATACCTACACTAAGGTTGATAGTCTCCTCCATCCACTCACTGACCCATTCTCGCGGATCAACTCCACCACTTTCAATGATTTCCTTGATTTCTTGAGGAAGCTGGTGCTCCTCGCCTTCGACCTCAGTGTTAGCAGGCGCATCCAGCCACTCTACCCACTTGGCGGGGAAAGCTTGTGATATGCCCTTGAAGCTAATACTGTGTATCGGGTCGTGGAGGTAAATAGCAAACGCTACCTGCTCTTGGTCCTCTTCGTCATCACTGTCCTCTTCATCATCGTCATCATCATCGTCGTCGTCGTCATCGTCTTCCTCTTCTGCTTTTCCTTTCTGTGCCGAAGATGATGTTGCAAATAGTCCGTCTTGTTGCGGGAAACTGATAGCCTGAATCGCAATGAATATGTCGCTGCTCCTAACGGGATTCGTCTCACTGAGGACTTCAGTCGCTTGCTTTGCAGCCGCTTCTACACCTCCTCTTGCACTGAAAAACTCGTTGGCATAGGATTCAGCGCTCACTCGAGCAAGCTTAGTGCCCTCAACAAGTCCTTTCACTACGCTCAAGTCACGCTTTTCCGTGTGGCGCCACCATGGACCATCGTTCCAACTACCACCACCGCCCCGGTACCCATCTAGTGAACCTCGCTGGGTGGACTCTGAGCCGCGCTGAACAACCATGAGATCACCGCCCTCTACTTGTGCCATGACTCCAGAAAACGTTTGGTAGATGAGTGGGTCGAGCGAGGGATAACCGATCAGGTCGTGTGTAATGTGAATTTGCAGTCGTTCATGCTGAGAAATTGGTGGTGCGAGTGTGTTCAAGATGTTGGTAAAGGTAGGCACGGCACGCTTGCCTAGTTCGCCTCCTGTTCTCTGTCAGTCTGAAAAGGCAATGCGACTTTGGTGGCAGCATTCGTACCAATGCCACGAAGAGCGCCAACATTGCCTCGCACTTGCTCCGCCCATCGTTGAGCCTCCTGGTTCTTCTGAATCTCCTGGTACGCTGCTTCGGCTTGCTTTCGCGCCGTCTCTGCTGCTGCGGTGGCCGTTGACACCAGTCCTCCCCATCCGCCTCCCCACCACGATCCTCCAGACTGCTGCTCCTCTTTTGGCCCAGGCGCTTTTGGTTTGGCAGGCTCCTCTTTGGGCGGAACAAAGCTTTGATGGTAAGAACGGGCGCTCTCGCCAGACTTCCTGGATACTGATGGCCGATTGTCCTCACTTGTGCGTGCAGAGCCAGTGGACGAAGGAGTCGCGACACCCGGTGCCCGCCGGTTGCTGGAAGCGGATGACGATGCTACTTTGGGAGTGTTTGGGCGGCTAATTTGACGGGGCACTGCAGACTGGGGTGTCTTTCCCAATTGCTCCAGCTCGTCCAGATCCTTGAGTGCGTCATCCTCGACTTCGAACTTCTGGCGTGGAGCACGAGATGCTCTGGTAGACTTGGGCGGGGGTGCGGGCGTCTCGGCCAATGCCTCTAGTTCAGCCAGCTCCTCATCGGCAGTTTTGGGCGGCATGGTGGCTATGGGTAAAGGAAAAACAAATCACACAAAGCCAAGGCACCCGAGAGAGAGAAAAGGGCAGGATACAAGTCGGCGTGAAGGCGGAGATAGTCCAGGTACGTACACGGCGGCCGTGGAGACGGACGTGGGCTCTTGGAGATGGGACCATCTGACAGGTACATGCTGGTCAATTTAGCGTCGTAGCCGTGATTGGCTGCCGGACCATTTGCCAAGCGCCTCATGGTTCGCTTTTGCTGTAGCAGCCACGACCCCGAGACAAAGATCATCACACGTCGTATCGCGAACTATTCCGTTCGACAATTTCCTTTACTAGATAACCTCTTTCTGCTGCTTGCGCTCGTTTGCGCGACCTTGTTGCTGCGGCTGGAGGATTTTGGTCATCTTACCAGCCTGCACGTTTTGCGTCTCCTTAGCAGGCTTACGATTAATTCGCGCTACGCCTCCCTGGGACCGTCGATGGAAGCATTGCGTCGACACATGCGCCCCAATCTCAACCCGACACAAATTCCTGTCGTCGTCGTGTCGCTGGCTCTCTCCAATGCCGCTCTCCAAGAGTGCGCCTGCGCGCTCCTCACAGCGCAGGAATTCTCAGCAAGATGACACGCCTACCCGGACCCGTGGTCGAGGAGCAAAACCAGCCCCATCAAAATCAGATGCCTCAGACATTGTCGCACCAAACAGCAGTCCTACTAAACTCAGTCCTACTATGACCAGAAAGACGACACGTTCTGCCTCCAATATTTCAGGTAATTCCGTCGACGCTGCATCCGACATTTATGCTTCGTACGAACATCCCCTGTTTATGGTCTTTGGCTTGTCGCCCGAGTTTTTCAACAGCCTCAAGAAGCATCACGGCAAGCTTCCCAAGGAGCGCAAAACCATCGTCGGCTCCTTTGACGAGGAATCGGCTACTCCAGGAGAAGATGCAACTGAATCTGAAGAAGAGACTGCCTCAGAAAGCGAAGACGACATGCCTTTGGCGCCTCAGCCAACGCCAAGAGGCCGCGGTCGCGGTGGTCGAGGCTCACGCGGTGGTCGTGGTCGCGGCGGCCGTGGCAGAGGCCGAGGCGGACGCGGAAGAGGAGGTATTGCGAAAGGCACTTCATCTGCTTCGTCAAGAGCTGCTCGTAATGGTTCTTCCATCTTCCCTTTCACAGAAGGAGATGATACTCTGTCCAACCAGAGCACGCCGATCAGCAATGCCAAGCCACGAACACGCTTGGTTGGTAGCGCGTCAGAGTATGGCTCAGACGACGACAATGAAGAAGCAATTGAAGATGACGAAAGCGAGCCTGACTACGATGCCATGGACGTCGCAGAAAAATCCCAGGGCACGCCCCAAGGCTCCCAACTACCTGACATGGACGACTCTAACCAAGCAGTTTCCCACACATCGGCACAGGCAGGCGACTCCAAATCTGAATCCGTATCAAAGACGTCAAACAGACTCGGTGTTCCCAAGATCGCCTTGTTGCCGCAATCCGCATCGCAGACACCGAGAGAGTCGGTGACACCAGCAGAGTCTGCTGTGCCAAAACTGTTAGATCCTGAAGAGGACGTTCTGTCCGACTCTGATCTTCCCGATCCCTTCATCTACGATGCACCTTCCCCGGTTGAGGCCGAATGCGAGGATAGGGCCGACTATCTTTTACAAAAGCGTTTTAAGCCAATGGCAGATGTACAGGCGGCGATTGCTGCTCTGACCAAGTTCCCTGCGTCTCAAAGAAGTACCGAGAATCTTTATGCACTGACCGAGAATGCGCAACACATTCTGAAAGCATGGCAAGACGAGTATCTCATGTTAGATGCAAGGGTGAGTTTTGTGCACATCTTCAAACATCATTTTTGACTGACAACCCCAGACCGCCCCCCATATGCACCCGCTAAGAAGGCCTGTAATGGCGGGCGAATTCCAATGGCACCTGAAATTTTTGAAGACATGAAGGAAGCTGATTTATATGGCTATACATACGACCCAAAAAAGCCATCAGGATGTCAAGATCCCTGGGCACAACGACCAGGCGCAGAAAAAGGTGGGCGTAGAGAGCTTCGAACACGTCGAACGCGCGACATGCTAGAGTCGGCAGCTCCGAGTGAAGAAGAATACGAGGATGACAACGACGGCCGCCCCTCTAAGCGGCAGCGAAAAGCTCCTCGCAAATTCGATGGCACTGATGCTGGCACAGGTGCTACTACTCCGAAGAAGCATAATGGATGGGGTGGTGCACGCAAAAAGGGTGTCAGCAGATTTGCTAAGCCTGCCTCAGAGACGCCAGAGCCAGAATCAAGGCCAGTGAAGCGTGCAAGGGCAACCGCCAGCAATCTACTCCACCAACGCATCCAAGAGATGCGAGAAGAATCCATCATCGGAAGCTCTGGAGATGAGGATTCTTCAACCATGGATGTTGACGAATATACCGAGGTAAACCCCAAGCGTGGGCGTCCTGCAGGCAGCAAGAACTCTGCTCGTCGCAGCGACTACGGAGTGAAGAAAGGCCCACGCAAGAAACCAACTGATGCAGCCACGCCCGTAACACCGGCAAATGGCCCTAACCCGCCACCCCCTGCACTGAACTCAATGAGTGAAGGTCAAGGTCAGTTTACTATTGATGCCCAGCCTTTTGCAGAAAGTACACCCTTGAAAGCACCGAACTCTGCTGAGACGGTTTTCCAAGGCACACCGCAAAATGCCGCAGCACCTCAAGAGGTGCCATTGGTACACCCGAGCGAGTCTAGTACGCCAGATGCGTACATGCTCACTGCACCACTGAGCCAGTATACCAACAATTATGTCGATGAGTCGACACCTGCCTCGGGATCAAGAAGGAAACCACGCGTTAAGAGCGAAAAGCGAAGCCAGTCAATGACAATGTGGTGGGCCGAACGTAAAGCCAAGAAACGGGAGCAAGACGAGAAAGAGGGTAAACCAGTGAAGGCTACACCATCCAGGTCAAATTCCACAGGTCGAAAAGGTGCCAGGCAATCTGGAGCATCGACAGCCGTTGCTACACCACAATCACAACAGCCAGAGTCCCAGCAAGCATCTCCAGTTCACCATGCACAGCACGCTACTCCACAACATAGTCCTCACCATGCCCCTCCTGAAGCCTATCTCCACTATACACAAGGCCCTCCTCCTGGACCACAGCATTACATGTATGTCTCGGCTCCTGGCCCGCCACATCACATGATGATGCCCTACTCACCGCTTGCTGCACTCCCCACAAGTACCTTCCCTAGCCCGTTCGTACATTATCCACCCCATCATCAACAAGGCATCCCTCTTGCCCAGCCCAACCCTACAGCAGGACCATTCGGAGGTGGGCCGCGTCAACTTGCTCCAGCACCCTCAAATATGCCAACCTATCCCAGTCCATATGGCCCACAGAGTCCAGCTGGTGGGAGACCAAAGAGCCGTGGGCAGTCGATATCAAAGACTACCGCAAACGGGCAGCAGGCACTAGCACCAGCACCACCTCCGCAACAACAGGGGCAGCATCAGCAGTCGCAGCAGACTCAAGCAGTGTTTAGTCCATATGTGCCTGTCACTATGGCAAGCAACGTAGGGCGTGAGATGCCCTTCAAGGTTATGGTCCCTGGGCCAACCTCAGAGAGAAGAGAAAGTCGTTAGGTACGGCTGTTTACTAGAGGTGTAAAAGTTGGGAAGGATAGGGACGAAAGCGAGGATGAAATCTGGATGCTTGTATAGAAGCTTGGTAATTTTTTTTCTCTACTTGATTTGTAATAGGAGCTGCGAAGGGAAGAGGTGATTGCATAACCTGGGGGAAAGGGTAGCGGGAAGGCCTTTGTACCATAATTGTTGCACTGAAGCGTTGATTTCGTTTGGCATTTGTTTCTGTATTCAGCATTGCGTGGCTGCAGGTTTTGCTCTTATTTTTATCAGCTTGTTGGACGTTGGCCTAGTATGGGAATGAAGAATACGTTTATCCAATGCTACCTTCACCACGTGATGGGTTGGCACTTCGCCCTTGCCTTCACATCTGCAAAGTTGTCTTGGCGAGTCGGTGACTGTGCTTTCTTTTAGCTTGCTCACTTCTCTTGTACTTTATCTTTTACAAACAAACAAGAAGTTCTGCCCATGCACTCTCCACCTTATCTATCCTTTGTATTCCAATCAAACACGCGGCATCGCACCATCATGGCTGATAACGATGCTGCCGCCTCTCTCTATAGCTTTGACGGCTCGTCAGACAGGGCGGAGTCATCGAGCTCCATTAAATCTCCCAACAGAGATAGTTTCTCTGAACTTGCTCTCTTGATGAGAGCAAAGAAGCCGTACGCTGTAGACTCGAAGTCAGCTAGGTTGCCGGCACCTCCTCTTGCTCACCAAGGTAATTTATACACAAGCCTCCATTTATGGCAACTAGCACTAAATACAGACAGACTCCAATCGTTCAACGTGCACGATAGACTCGGGAAACACTCTTTCGTCACTGCCAAAGCCTGCGAATGCGCCCGAGACTGTGGCTGAATTTCTTCAACAACAAGAACTTTCTGCTTCATCTGCTTCCCAAGCGGAGGTTGCCAGAAGCTTCCGCCTCAACAAAACGACGCAATCCTTGAGATCAGCTAGTACGACAGTCATTCGCAAACGCGATAAATCTATCACTCCATTAGAAAAGTCAGCCACGCCGAGTGATGAGAAGGATTCTAGCATTTTGAATGAACACATAATGATTTTGGAACGCAACGTTTTAGCGCTCAAGAAGAGCAATGATGTACTCAGAGAAGCAAAAGCAACTGCTGAAATGAACCTAAACATTCTCAAGACCCAGCACGAAAACAGCAAAGACCAGGCATCGGCGATGTTCTGCCGCTTGACTGAAAGGGACAAGACAGTTCAGAATCAACAGCTAGATATAAATGAGTTGGAGCGAAGATTGGATGATTCGGAAAGCAAGCTAAAAGAGCTCAGGAATGCCGCAGGTGAGATCAAACAGCCTCGTAAACCCTAAATTGGTTGAGCTGACAACCAACAGTGGAGCTTAACAAGCTTCAGGATATTATCGACAAGCTGACTCGCGAGCGAGACGAAGCAGTACAAGCCATCTGTAGCGTACAGCATCATAATTCCAAGTTGGAAGGCCTTGCCGGTACCATCACGAAGCAAAAAAAGACCATACTCGAGCTACGCCAGGAATTGGTAAAAGCGGACCTCAAGAATGCCGATCTAGAAGACGACATTCAAGATCTCAAGCGACTCAGCAACGGGACAGATCTTGCAGACCTCAAGACTAAGCTTCATCAAAAGACAGTCGAATGCGATCGTCAGTGTCATCAGATCAAGACTATCGAATTTCAGCTTCAACACTGCCAAGAGCGCCTCCAGGACATTACAAAAAACGGTATGTCACTGCAGGGTGCAGTGCACCTTGTCAAGCCCAACGCCCAGGCCCAACTTCCCAAGGCAATCATCGCGTGCTCCGAATGCTATGCCAACAACTTGACATGTGATAACCAGGCGATATGCCGCAACTGTACCGAACGTGATAAGTCGTGTGCGCGTTGGAGGTGTTCGCTCAAGCACAAACTAGGCAACTGCCCTCTCTCGCCCTGCAAGTTCCCGCATGATCCCCAGGGATGGCTTGTCCTTCGCGAAGAGCGGCCCGAGTGGTGAAGTTACGCTGGACGAGGGGTAGCATTCAGACTTTTGTACCATGATTGAATTTATTGAGTACGTTTTCAGAAACTAGCATAAGAAATCAATACAATCAAGTTTTCTCTAAAATTTCGGTCATTATAAAATTTGCTATTGTACGTGTGAGTATCACATTCTAATACAAACGGGTGTGTTCAAGATGTCTTTAAAAAGAGGTGGGTTCAAGGTGTCTTCAAAAATAGTTGTGTTCGAACCTTGTTTTCTAGAACAAATGGGTGCACGCATAAAAGTCCAAGCTGCAGTACATTGCTACATATTTACCAAGTCTAAGTCTAGTCCGAAGTTATAGAGTATGTGGGCCAGTTCCAATCGGTGCCCACACGCTTCATGCGCAATCTCGTATGGAGACTACAGTACCAAGGTCATCTCATCTAGATCAATGTCCAAGCCACAGCTCAACTGGGGAATTTGGGTGTAGTTGCTCTGATCTAGTAGCTGTCTCGTGTACTTCAGTGTCTAGAGATTGTTAGCAAGATATTGCTTGGGGCTCGGTGGTATGGAGAGGTTACCTCAGCATAACTGGGACGATCAGTGCTTTTCATCATCTCTAAAAACGCCCAGGTCATAGCACCGGTTGCACGGCCTTCAATGCGTGCATCGGCACTAGTTTGATTGTCCTTGCAGCCAGAGAACATGGTGACCATTTTCTGCTCGCTGCCGTACTGGCCGGCAAACTCGCCAGACTCGAGGCCTTCCTCTTGCTCCTCGCCAAAGTGGCGGAGGCCCTTGAAAAAGCTGCTGGCCCCGGCAAGAAGATGCTGGGCCTCGCCAATCTTGTCGAACGTAAAGCCGCCGGAAATGACATCACGGGCTTCTTCTGCAAGATGGATGCCCGTCTTGAGATTGTCCATCAGACTGATCTGGCCGTCACTGTCGGAACGATACACATAGGGGAGTTCTAGCGCACTGCCAGAGTGGCAGCAGTCCATAATGACAAACAGCGTACAATCACGTGCCATGCGGGTGACCAGATGCTGGTGCAGAATGGTACTCGAAATCTGACCTCTTTGTTCAAAGTCGACGGGAACAATGGATGCATCCATGCCTGTTGTTCTGTTTCCGTCTGTATCCGCGACTTGGCCGCCGTGGCCCGAGTAGTGCAGAAACAGAGTGCAACCAGGTTCCGAGACGAGCCAGTCCATGGCTGCAATCAGGTTATGGCCGGTTGGGTAGTAAGGCGAGTCTGGTGGGACTTCAGGGCGGTCGGTTAGGATGACGCGGTCCTTGTGAGAATTGTTGTAGCCACGATAGGAAAGAAATTCTGCCATGCTGTCCACATCAGAGTGGCATCCGCGTAGTTCATGGCTGCTGCCGACATAGTTTATGCCGATAAGAAGGCTCTTCTTGCGTTGGTAGGCCATTATTGCAGAGACTGGAAAAGCGTAGCGTGAGTGTGGCTGAGGAAGTGGAGATTTGGGTGATTATAGTGGTGGCTGAAGAGCAGTGCTGGAGTTGGTCTGTTAAGCGGCCAGCTGCAGGAGGGGTTCAATGAAAGAGACGGCTGATCATTGCCCAATCAAGTTAAGTATACGGATTGACGCGTTCCGTTCCGCCCACGTGCACGCGCGATCTGGGGAAAATGTCTTGCAGCGCGTACGAGATGAAAAATGACGTCACGTGCACGTTCTCAAATGCTTTGAGACGGTTGCAGCTTTTAGAATACCGACATAAGATGATGAATCGCGATATCAGTCCTCCAGCTACTAAGCGTCGCAAGATCTCATCAGCTTCATTGGCGACGAGTTCCGAGGAAATGGTTCCAGCCGCGAACCCTGCCCCTCTCCCACCACTCGCGGCAAACGTGTTGCGAGTTTTCTCCTGGAACATCAATGGAATTTCTCCTTTTCTCCAGCCACCCATTACAAAGTTTTTTGGGGTAGTCAGAGATGACAAGAAGAAGGATGTAAGTGACAAAAGTCATCCTGCCTCGCTTCGCGCTTTCCTCCACCGCCACCAGTGGCCGTCTATGCTCTTCCTTCAAGAGGTCAAAATCGCATCCAAAGACACTGCAACGCAAGAAGCAGTGAGAACAGCCGTCAACTCGCTTTTGCCTTTGAAATCTGCCTCAAGTGGTACCAAGGGCCCACTGTATAACGTACATTTCACGCTTCCTATCGACCCTCACAACGCACGTGGTCCGCGGGGAAGTGGAAAAATATATGGTGTCTGCAGCATCCTGCGTCGCGATTTGAACGATACCTATGATATTACAGTGCGAACCGTGGACTGGGATCTTGAAGGCAGGATATCAATTGTAGAAGTCGTGTGTCGAAGCACATTAGCCAAACTGGCAATTTTCAATATCTACGCTGTCAACGGAACAGATAGCATTTATCGTGACTCACGCACCGGTGCTGTGCGGGGAACGAGACATGGCCGCAAACGAGAATTCCATCGCTTGTTGATGGAGGAGTGTAAGAGGTTGGAGGAACTGGGCTGGCATGTGTTGCTTGCTGGTGACATGAATGTTGCTCCTGATGAGCGTGACGGGTATCCCAAGTTGAGGGTGTTTCCTCAGGAACATGTTACTAATCGCAAGGACTTTCATGAAAAGTTTCTTGAGGCAAGCAATGATGTAAGAACACGCGATGGATTGAACGGCATTGATATTTGGAGGAAGATGCACGAAGAAGAGAGGAAGTACACATACTATCCGCGCAGCAAAGCATGGGGGACGAGCTGTGACAGGGTCGATTATTTCATTGCTGCACGGAGTTTATGGGGAGAGGGGTGCGTCAAGGCGTGTGGGATTATGGATAGCGAGGGGGAACGAGGTCCTAGCGATCATGTGCCAATATGGGCGGACGTTGCCCTCAACCCAGACTCAGATTGATAGGATGAAAAAGGTGCGTATCAATATCAAACGTTAGAACATCTTGTTGACACAAGCTAATGAATATCTATCGCGTTATAGACTCCCATCATCTCATGTTCGTGCATCCTCCTCAATTCCAGTATCAACAACAAAAAACGGGCTTGTCCGCATGCCATTAAAGGCATTGACTTCTGAAAATTCCGTCGTACCATGCAGCACCTTGTATCGATTGAGGTCTCCGCATCCGCTGGCAACATTGACACACTCCGTAGTAATCTGGCCTGCAATCCGCTCTCCCACTTCACGCCCCTCAAACCATGCTCCGTGCAGGAAACCCCAGTACTCCGTGCTCATAGCCTCTCCTGCAAAAAACAATCTTCCAACATTCGCACGCAGGTTCTGATGCGTCTCAAGCGTCGTGCCAACGGGCCAGTTGGAATAGGAGCCGCGAGCCCACGGCGTTTGCGTCCAGCGCGGATACATGAATGCTGTCGGTTCCGGAATAGTGATATTAGGGAACATTTTTCGGAGGACAGCCATGCCTTCTGCCTTTGTTGTCTCATCATCTTGCGCCTCGACGCGGAAGGACTGCTCGTCTACGAGCGTAGCGAAAATAATGTTGGAGTCAGGAAGATAGCCCTCCGTTGAAAGACTCTGCCAAACGGTCCAGTAGCCACGCGTCGTGGGATCAGCGTAGAGCAGGAATTGCTTGTCATCTGGCCAGAATGTCTCGTTGAACTGGAAGAAGATCTTCGTGTACGTGCCGAATGCGAAGGTGGCAATGGCTGTTTGTTTCCAGTCTGGGAGCTCAGGCTCAAAAGCGATTATGTCGTTTTGTAAGACGCCGAGAGAAACTGTCGAAATGGCGTAGTCGGCCTCTACGCAGGAGCCGTCGGATTTGAGGATTTGGACGCCAGTGTCTGAGTAGGTGATGTTTGTCACTATGGTGTTAAGAAGAAGACGAGGGTCGTTGGGCTTGAGGAATTTAGAGGCTTGATTTTTGAGCCATGTGTTGAAACCGCGTGGATCGGCGCAAACTGCAAAGCCGTTAGTTTATATCCGAGTTCGCGTGGGAGGTATTTCGCTGATTCTTACATTTGCTGGCCTCGGAGAATCCGTAGTATGTCAAGTTCCATCCCGTAATACCGTAGACAAAGCCTGATTCCTCGGGCGTCTATGCGGCAAAGAAAGAGTTAGCAAGATTTCTGAACAACAAGAGTGGAGCTAGGAACATACCTGTGCAGTCTCCCAGTCCCAGAGATAGTACTCGACCGCCTTGCGCGCAGGATCACTCCTCGGCCTCCAGCCCGCCTGCCAAAAGCCCGCCCTAGCACTGCGGTCCTGCAGGTTTTGTGACAGTATCGTCCCAGCACGCTGCTCAAAATCTGTCCAGTACTCCTCAAACTCATCCAGGATGTCCGTATAATCAACCGCTCCAGTCTCATTGTACGTCGCAATAGAGAATGCATCCGAATCCGGACTCTTCAGGTCCACCTGCTTTGAGAAGGTCCAGACAGGGTTTTCAGGCCCATTCTTGGTGTTTTCTCCTAGACCGGAAATCCAATTCGCGCCGAGTTCGATGGTGTAGGGTTTGCCGTCGGGGTCGGAGCCGAATTGGGTGTTGAGCATGCGGCCACCAATACGGTCTTGGTACTCGAGAATGAGGAAGTCGGTGACAGACTGGTTTGACAGTGCTTGCTGGATTATATTAGCGTCATGAAATCGGGGTGGACAAGGCAAGTATGTATCCAGGGCGTACTCACAGCTGCTGTGATACCGGCAACACCACCACCGCTGGGAATAACATCAGCTACTGGATCCTCATGGAAAGGTCATCTGTACGAACATGATTGCTACTTTTGTTCTCTCGCATGTACTGTTTGCATCGCGACCGTGATACTTTGGCACAGCGCAAGTGAGAGCCGGCACCAGCCCAGCAACGAGCAAAGTCTTTACCTGCACCATGGCGAAGAAGGTGACAAACACGAGCCCTTCGACTACGCTGTTCAACAAGGCGAACGCGCCTAGATAACTACTTAGATTGTCATTGCAAAGCTACACTAGGCTCTACGTCGGAGTGGCATCCGTTTTCCGCCTCTGGTCCTAAATTATTATTGTGTCATGACCCTAAATCAACTACAGATTCACCGGAGTGAAGGAGACCAATGCAACATAGTCTAAACTTGAAAAAGCAGGTGATACAAGGTGCACAGAGCAGTGGAGATCGTATGTGGGTGTTAGTGTCCGTCACATACATACGTAGTGCTATTCTATAGTTGTGGGTTTTTTTAAGCTGTAGAGAGGCTCTGCCTGGAATGAACACATCAGTTCAACCCAAGCAAGCCGACATCATTGCCGACTTGACGTCTAGCAGCCAGTTTGACTCGATGAATGCGACGAGAAGGGCGTAAAAGGGGCGAGAATAGCTACACACCACCACCTCGTCTCGTTGAGCTAGGTATATTGTAGTTAGCACGCGGGAGTGCCCACAGGGATTTGTCGATGGCGTAGGTGGGGGTCTCCTTGATAACTATCACAGTAGCCCCCGCATGAGATCGCCGTTCGTGAGCCCACATCCTCTTTGTCACATTTCTCTCCATTACGCACTCTGTACCACACGCAGAAATTCCCATCTGACATCTAAAGTACGGCATCGCCAGCCATGAACTCGCTGAGTAGCAGAACGCCGCCCGATCAAGGTAACGTTAGGTAGCATACACAACGCATGAGACCGGTGTTCGTTCGCCACTTTTCCCCTGGCAGCGATCTGAGATATACGGTCTGAACTTGATCAGGTTAAAGCCTGCGAAAGGACCTCATGCTTTGCTTTCTCTCTCCCCAATGGGAGACTGCTGCTAATGGCTCTAGGCACGCACCATGGACGGCGTCGCAGAGCCGCAAAATAAGAAAATAACGGGTGCGCCCCACGCCAATATCGACCCACCATTGGCAACACCCAGCGCACACGATGTCGAGCACCAAGGCGACCTGCACTATGCACGATGGCAGGAGTCCTGCAAGGCATTCGAGAGACAGCTAATATCATATAATCTGGAAGCACGGGGTATCCAGCGTGTTGAGCCTGACGAACGACATGATTTGCGTCTTCTGGGCTATTCGCAGGTGGCCGTCATGTGGTTTAGTGTCAACCTGGCTGCCAACAATATTACGCTGGGTATGCTGGGACCTGCCGTATTCTTCCTCGGTTTCACAGACGCCTGCTTGTTAAGCGTCTTTGGCGCAATGGTTGGATGTCTCGTTGTTGCCTATATAGCCACTTTTGGACCAAAGAGTGGGAACCGGACTATGATCTTCTCCCGGTATATTACCGGATGGTGGCCGTCCAAGATCATTGTGTTACTCAACATTATCGTTCTTCTCGGATACGGAATGATCGACTGTGTGGTGGCTGGCCAAATCCTTTCAGCCGTCTCGACAAACTCCCTGTCGGTTGTGGTCGGCATCATTATTGTGGCTGTTATAGCCTGGGCCATCACGACATTTGGGTATCAGATCTTTCACTACTACGAGCGCTGGGCATGGTTACCGCAGCTCATTGTACTCTGTATCTTAGCTGGCGTGGCAGGACCCCGATTTGATGTGTCGTCCAAGTCCCATGGCGATGAAGATCCAAACACTGTTATCGGTAATCGCATGAGCTTTTTTGGCCTTACGCTTGCGGCAGCTATTACCTACGGCGGCGGTGCAGCAGACTATTTTGTTTACTACCCTGAGCATGCCTCGTCCTTGAGCATCTTCGGCATGACAATGGTCGGTCTGATGTGCAGTTTTACCTTCGCTTTTGTCCTCGGTATCGGACTGGCGTCTGGCATGGCAAGCAATCCGGACTGGGAAGCCGCATACAGCATATCCCAGGGCGCTCTTATTGTGGAAGGATATAAACCTCTTGGTGCATTTGGCTCCTTTTGTGGTGTGATTGTGGCTTTGGGTCTCGTCGCTAACCTCATTGTCCCTACATACTCCTCTGGAATCGATGCCCAAATCCTCGGTCGCTACGCCGGCGCAATACCAAGGGTCATCTGGAACACAGTCGGCGTCATCATATTCACCGTCTGCGCACTTGCGGGTCGTGCCCATCTTGCAGAAATTTTCACCAATTTCCTCGCCCTCATGGGCTACTGGGTATCCATCTGGATCGCCATTATCCTAGAGGAGCACTTGATCTTTCGCCGCAAAATCGGTTTCAACTGGGAGGTATGGAATCAGAGGAAGAAGCTGCCACTGGGTATTGCAGCGTTCGCTGCTTTTGTCGTTGGTTGGGTTGGCGCTATTCTCTGCATGGCACAGGTCTGGTACATTGGACCTATCGCCAAGCGAGTTGGAACCTACGGTGCTGATGTATGTGGAATCACTTTGAGAAAAACCGATGGTATGCTAACGCGTTCTAGATGGGCAATTTTGTCGGCTTTGCCTGGGCTGCAGTCGTGTATCCACCGCTCAGAATGTGGGAGCTCAAGCGATTTGGTAGATGATTGGGGTGTAACAATGTGATCTGAAGTGAAAAAAGATCACTCTATGGACGGGTAGACAGATTTTGACTAGTATCTAAGCGTTTTGAAGGGGTGTACTAAACGCGCCTTGTGGGCGGTTGGGACGGCCATTGTCGAGCTGGTGAGAGAAGTGAGTAGATTCCACATGGGTGGGGGAGTTGACACAAGTTACTAGGGATTAGCTTCAATCAGACAAAACTCGCTGGAGCTACAAAATTTGAGAATAATAGAACTTGATTTCTTTATAGCATAATGCGTACCATACTAATAAAACGAGAAACTCAAATGATTTAGATGGCGTAGGTATGAAGCAAAAAAAAAAGAAACACACACATGCAAAAGGTATCCCCCAATATTGAATAGAGTCCATGCACACCATAAACACCTACCCTGCTGCCTTTTTCCAATGTCATGAGGACGGGCAGAAACAAACGCCTCTCGAATGCACCCATTCACCAGCCGTTAGAAGTTCAGAGGCGTCAAGAACTTCTAGTCCTTGGCGACCTCTGCTCTAACTTCACCCTTGACGTTTTCAGAGTCGCGTTCCGCTTCGCCTTCTTCCTTTGCGGCGACAGTCTCCTCTTTTTCATCCGTTTCTGCCATTTCCACATCAGCTGCGGGAGCTGCGGGAGCTGACGTAGGTGCCATGGCAGCAGGCACTTCAGTGGGTGGTGACTCTGGTGGAGTTACAACACCTGCAGGAGAAGGTTCCCGCTCAGGCGCGGCAGCAGGGGCATCAGCAGCAGCAGGGGCGGTAGTGGTGGTCTCTGAGGAAGTGGCCGGAGGATCTGCTGGAGCTGCGGGCTCAGAGGCGGGCTCCGTTTTGGGCTCGGGCTCAGGCTCAGGAGCAGACTCCGCTACAGGCTCGGGGGCAGATTCAGGAGCGGACTCAGGAGCTGGTGCATCCATATTGACGTCACCATCTTTGTCAACCTCCTGTTCGGCGGCAGCAGGAGTTTGTGTGCGTGATTTTGCTCCTGCAGAGGGTTGTCGGGTTGAAACTGCGCTTCCGCCATTGATGTCTTCCATGAGATCCAGAGCGTCAGCGGGTGCTGCATTAGGGTTGGGGAAGTCGGAAATGTTTCGCCTCTTCTTGCCACCAGGCTGGGCGCGGACTCCAAGGCTATTTTTATACTCCTCGTCGTCGCTTGCATCGTAAAGTTCACCATCGTGTTCAATCTGCTTGTCGCGCTGGCGTTGTGTCACGCGCACATCCCGGTTCTCATCAGCATCCATATCATCGTCTTCATCCTCTGCATCAGAGTCCATAGCACGACCTAGCGCTGTTGGGACATCTGGAATCGTTGTAAAAGCTTCAACCGATGGCCTTCCCGTTCTCCGGATGTTCTCAATGACAGCCGACTTGATCTTGTGCAGGTAGTCGTGGGAGTTTGCGTTTTCCATGTTTGATGGCCGAACGTCCAGCTCATAGTCGGGAGCAAAGTACTCGTAGTAGTCGTTGAAAGGAAGCTGCTTGGACATTTTTTGCGAGACAAGTTCTCCAGTCTCGTATGCCCAGGTTCGTGCGACATTCCTCATGGTGTAGCCTCCACCTCCTAGGACGATGACCGGCACACCGAAGCTCTTGACGTACCTCACGCAGTTCGCGTGTCCGTCCATACTCAAATTGAAACAACCAAGTCTGTCTCCTGAAAGACTGTCGCCACCGCATTGGAGCACAATGGCTTCGGGACCATAGTAAGTCATGACTGCCTCAATCACAGGCTCAAAGATGTTCCTGTAGGTCTCGTCGGTAATACCGTCACGGAGAGGAAAGTTGACGGAGTAGTTCTTGCCAGCGCCGACACCAATGTCGCGCAGTTCGCCAGTACCTGGGAAGTACTCTCCATACTTGTGGAAAGAAACAGTCATGACACGATCCGTGGTGTAGAAAGCTTCCTCGACACCGTCTCCATGGTGGACATCGATATCGATGTACAGGACACGCTGCTTGTACCTAAGCAATTCGATGATGCCGAGAACAATGTCATTGACGTAGCAGAATCCACTGGCCTCGCTCTTCTTCGCGTGATGCAGACCGCCGGCCCAGTTGACTGCAACATCACATTTCCCTCGGTTCAAACGAGCAGCACCCTCCATTGTACCGCCCGCGCTGATACCGCAAAACTCAAAAAGACCATCAAAGACTGGACAATCGTCTCCTACGTTGTACTTGCTTTGCTCGCGAGTGAATTGCTCCATGTTGTCTGGCGTTACCTTGTGGAGGAATTCAATGTATTCGTCCGTGTGGAACTGTGTCATCTCGTACTTGGAGGCGGGTTTTGCGCGCTGGATATTGTTAGAGGTAATACTGAAAAATGGCAACCGGGAAATACCTACGTAAATCTCCATCTTCGTATACAGGCCGTAATTCATAATCAAACTATGCGCCATGCGTATGCGGTGAGGCTTCATGGGATGCCCAGCGACATAGGCATAGTTTCCGACATCCGAATCATAAAAGTATGCGACCTTCTTTGGCTGCGACGCGGTTCCGTTATTGCTGTGAACAGCGCCCGTTGGGCCTGCCATGTCGTTTCCGTCCACCATGTTTCTGGCGGCTGCGCGCAAATACGTGACGATATCGGGATACTAGCGATCTTTTCGTGGTGTAGATTGGGTTTCGACCGTATATTGATATGCGCGGCGGGTATGACAGTCTGTCGAATCCTGAGGACTGAGTCGCCGGGAAAAGTGGAGGGGTCTTATGGGCGAGAGATGGGGGAGCTTTGAACAAAGGCGCGCGGCATAGAGCATTCGAGCTGCGCCAGGGTACCCTTGCCTAGCGCCGGTCCCGGAACAACATGGTCGCCGGATGTGGCAGTAGTATGGCAGTCGCGCAGTTACGTGAAGCTCCGAGCATCGATAGCTTCATCATCTCCGGACGCCGCCACTTCTCCGAAACAACCACGTCACTTGCTCAGTCTGTACATTTCTGTCTCTACGTTCAAACCTTTAGATATACCCCGAAAACGCAGCTGTTCACGAGAACCTCACTATGGACCGGTTAAGTAGAATGCTCGCCGCCGCTCAAGGCATGGGCGGTATGGGAGGACCCCAGGCCGACACCAATCTCATCGATAATTCGGAAACTGTTTACATCTCTTCACTCGCACTGCTCAAGATGCTGCGACATGGTCGGGCTGGTGTACCTATGGAAGTCATGGGTCTGATGTTGGGAGAGTTTGTAGACGACTACACAGTACGAGTGGTGGACGTATTCGCGATGCCGCAGTCAGGAACCGGTGTGTCCGTCGAAGCCGTAGATCCCGTCTTCCAAACCAAGATGATGGACATGCTTCGACAAACAGGAAGGTGCGTAGCCAGGAATTGAGCGTGTGGTACCGCCGCCACGCGCTGCCGCACGATACATCGGCCGCTGACAAAACACAGGCAAGAAACCGTCGTCGGCTGGTACCACTCACATCCTGGTTTTGGATGCTGGCTTTCGTCAGTCGATATCAACACACAGCAGTCGTTCGAGCAGCTCACACCCCGCGCCGTCGCCGTCGTAGTCGACCCCATCCAGTCCGTCAAGGGCAAGGTTGTCATTGATGCGTTCCGCTTGATCAACCCACAAACACTCATGATGGGCCACGAGCCCCGCCAAACCACATCCAACGTCGGCCATCTCAATAAGCCCTCCATCCAAGCCCTCATCCACGGTCTGAACCGCCACTACTACTCGATCGGCATCAACTACCGAAAGACGGCATTGGAGGAGAACATGTTGATGAACCTTCACAAGCACGTCTGGACCGAGGCGCTACTCATGGATGACTTTAAGAGCGAGGGCGAGCGGAATGTTGATAGGCTGCAGAAGCTGGTTACACTGGCGGATGGTTACGAGAAGCGGGTGAAGGAGGAGACAGAGTTGACAAAGGAGCAACTCAAGACACGATATGTTGGAAAGGTCGATCCAAAGAAACGTATGTGTATCTGGTATTGGTATTTTGGGTTTTTACTAACAATTGGTCTCAGACATCTCTGACGTTGGTCAACAATTGATCGAAGACAACATTGTATCTGTATCGCGGCAAATGATCGACAAGGAGGCTTCGGTGCCTAAGCCCAGCGCACGACAGAGTGGACACGCCAACGGTGGCGACGATGTCGAGATGGACGAGTAAAACAAAGGTCTTGTAGCCAAGGGAAACAATGTTCTGTGCCATATAGGTAGAATTGGCGGGGTTGCGGGGGAGGGCACATGTCAGCAAGGAATGTGAGCCAGACTCACGTAGCTGGAAGAAGCATACGACATGGTAATGCAATAGAGCACGAGACAATGATATTACACACACATCTTCTTTTTTACTTTGCCACGAGCATGTCGAAAGTCAGCCTCGGGTGGAGTTCATTTGATTTCTATGCTAACCGGAAACATAAATTAATGATTCTCAGCGAGACACGTTCAAGCATCAATATATTCCCTCCCCACCCCCCACCCCCCCTAAATATTCCTGCCATGAAAGTCCTATTCCACCCTCCACTTACAAGTTGCCATGCACGCAATACCTCTATCTGTATTTTTCTTACTGCCTTCTTTCTCGAGCAAGCAAACATCCGCCATGAAAATTGGGGTAGAATACGATTCTAATTTTCTAGGCATTTGTAACTATACGTGTATTATTCCCACACTCCATCCATCTACCTATCTACAGACTGCTCGTTCCGTATCTGGTCACAGACATATATCGCATGTTGTTCAGCATCAAAGACGCAGATGAGCTTGAAGGAGAGAAAAAAAAAACTCATATGCTATTTCCCTTGCGCCTTTGGGGGACGGCGGACAAAACCACAGCTATAACTATGTATATGTATATGTATATACTATATCTGACAATTCATTTTTACACTTTCTTTTTTCTGCGTCGCTGTCTCTCTCTGCCATGACTACATACATACATACGACTAACCACCACCGCTTTAGCACCGGCATTTGCAAGCGCGAAACACCAAAAAAAGACAATTCCCGTTACACATACACATCGACCACATACCATGCCCTTATCCATTTCTCCTCCCAATCCCCTCCTCATGTGCGCGCGCGGGCGCGTGTGCGTAAGCATATCTTTGGTATATCTGTAAAACAAGACAAAAAACAAAAAGCATAACCGTGAACTACCACCCAGCGAGGAAAACATAAAAAGAAAACGATGATGGGAAAACAAGAACATAAGCCACCCCATTCCCGACCGGAACGAACCTCGCGCGCGATTTGCGGGCGTGTATAAGTATGATGATGATAAATGATGATGATTCTCTTTTTTGTTCTCCTTCTGCCCTGTTCTTCCTCCTGGCGTAACCCAGTGAAGGAAGGAAAAGAGAGACAGAAGGGGAAGAAGGGAGGGGAAAAAGCAAAAGACCACCCAACCGTAATATGGAGGGAGAGAAAAACAAAGGTATATTTCTCCCGTTCGTCATAGATTTTTGATTGGCGAGAACGTATTTTTCTTTTTTCTTTAGTGGTTGTTGTGCGTTGTGTTTCTTTTCACGGCGTTATATCAAAACAGTCGCGTATAACAGACATCCAACGACGGAGCAGTGTTTGAGAGGAAACTCCGGTTGTGAAAAAAAAACAAAGAGGTTTAGAGGTGTCTATTCGGGGTGGAAACAGGGGGAGTGAGTGAGTGAGTGAGTGAGAGAGAGG
>JAWDHC010000194.1:0-59117 GCA_036172615.1 Curvularia verruculosa
TTGGGTGGGGTGCGCAGCTTACTGGGGTGCGCAGCTTACTGGTGGAACACGTTACAGAGAGCGAGCTTTGTAATCCGTGTTAACTAGGCAAGACTAAGGAGCATAGGAAAATAGCTTGGCTTCTCCCCGCCTTCACATCTCGAAGGAAATCCTTTGGCAACACATTGTACATGTTCGCCCCCACATCATAGCTTTCGCTATCCCCATTTTCTTTGTACCAGACTGACCATCATCGAGTCATGACTCGGACAAATGCACCTTCCTTCAATGGTACATAGCAGCTCGCAACAAGCGACATTGTGCCATGTCCCACTTGTGACACGTCGCATACTGCACTTCCCTATCCCGCTGTTGCATATTTTGTTGGTGGAGACACGGGAATCTCGAAATGGGGCACAATTCAAGCGCGCGAGAGCCGCCGAGCAACTAACCCTCAACTGGAAGCGCATCCTTTTCTCGTGAAAGCGAAGTCATGTCTAGTGATGTCATCACCACAGTGGCAAAAATGCACGATTGCAGGCGCAAAAATACGGTGAGTAAACCCGTGTCTGCAAGGGACGCAGTTATTATTCTAGAGCGTTGTTGTATAAATACGTCATATTATCTAACTCGATATTTCGTAGCGTCGTTGTAAAATGTTAGAGGAAAAGAAAAAAACCAAACTCCGTACTCCATGTAAATGCGTAACTGGCTTGCTGTTTAAACAAAATGATGGGAGTTTCAACTGCGACCACAACAGGCCGCTGTACGCGCGAAAAATGCTCTCAGAAAACCAACACAAAAGTGGCTAGAAGCTGAAGAGTCCTGATCTTCTCTTGCCAAGCGGGTACACAATAAGCGCGGCCAAGAACAAGCCGACTGTGATGCCGATGGCAATCTGCACAACGGAGAAGCCTACGTCGAGTGCGATAGAATTAATAGAACTGCCCATACCAACATCCGCCCCACTGATAGTCGTGGCGTTTCCAGTGCTGTTGCGTACAATTTGGTCAGCTGAGATAAGACCAGAGACAAGTGACCCCTGAACGCTAAGGCCAGAGGGAACCTGCACGAAGATCGCTGGCAACATGGCAGCAGCGGCCAAGCCATAGCCAATTTTGCGAGTGTGAGGTACGAATTCGCTGACGGAGCTAGCCCTCGAGGTATGGCCACTGTTGGTGCGCGTAGGATCGTAATCTGAACGCTCAACCTTGGCAGTGCGAAGCGGTCCCGGGCTCTTCCTGTGGTACATCTTTCGCAGTTTCACTACGTGAGGGCGCATCTTGTCCTCCCATATATCAAGACACCAATTCTCAATGTGGCGGCCAAACCGAGCATGTACGTTGGCAGCAATGCCTATGGCGAGGGCGCCAAGGGTGTTGCTGACTTGTGCATTGCTCTTGAAATACTTGGAGCTCTGGAAATTGACTATCCAGCCAATGAATGCAATGACGGTCATCGAGGGCATCTGTTTGTATTTGGCCTGATTGACAATTTGAAGACAAATTGCAAATGCCGGAACAAAAAGGTAATAGAAGTTCGTTGACATGGGGTCGTGACATGTTGTGCGTGAGGTTGCATTTTTGTCCATCAGACCGTACAAGACTGTGCCGATAGTAATGCCAAATCCTAAGAACAGGGAGTAAATGATTGCATAGACCATGCGAACAGAGCCAGCGACGATGTGCTTGCTTTGCAGTTCAAGCGAGGCACAGAGGACCATGAAACCAGGCAAGATGAGGGCAATGCTGGACTGTGCCATAGCACTGAAGCAAAAAATCTCTTTGCCATCGTGGCGAATCGACCCGAGTGCTCGTGCTGCGAAGCTGGTGATGACTGATGCGCCGATTTCGAAAACGTTGCTGATCAGGTCATTCCCCGGAGCCACGACAAGCTGCAGCCATCCTATGAGGCAGCCTAGCAAGAAGCAAAAAGGAAGATCGATGAATCGAGCCTGAAAGGCAAATGGTCCGACTGTGGCTGATGCTAAGCCGTACATTGGCACCCTGAGCCACTTGTTGAACTTGTGTTTGCGAGTTATTATGGCTTCAAGACGCGGTATCGCTTCTTCTACACCAATGCGATCATGAACAACGTCCTTGTATATCTCATGCACATCGCGCAACTTGCCGAGGTCGACACCTTGACTTGTACGAACCAGCTTGACTTCACTCGTGTGAACCGAAGAGTCATCGAAGGCAATGATCATACACCCGGGCATGTACAAAAACTGGGCTTCAATCTCCAAAACACGAGCAGACATACTCAGATACTCCTCGAGGCGATGTGTAGGTGCACCATACATCATCAATGCCTTGCAGAGCTTGCGAAGATAATTTTGACGCGCCAAGGTACCAGCCAGATGGATCTTGATCCTAATCTCTTCCTCCTTTCTTCTAGCCTTCTTGAACCCTAAGATAGAATCGTCTGACTTGTTCCGCTTTCCCATGCCCGGACGAGTTTTCTTGTACTGTTCATCCAGTTCTTGGGCCAGCTCTTTATGGGCAGGAGTAGCAAAACTGTGCGCCGATGATCCAACCAACTGTGACACTGACGTTGTGGATTGATGGTGGTGATGACTTCGGAACCAAGAACGACCCCCACGTGGAGTTGAGTATCCGGAAACAGGGGGTGATGGGTTTGGGGAATTGGCTGCAGTCGACGCCCCGCTGAATGTGCCGGTGCTGAGACTTCGGTGGAGAGTACTTTTGCGCGCTGAAGGAGCTGGGGCGTTACTTGACATCTTCATAAGAGTGCCGAGAACTCCTGTTCGGTATTTGGTAGGACGATCTACGCGCTGATCTTCAATCTCCAACGCATCTGGTGTCACTTGACCAGACTGGAGTGGTGTGTTGATGTGGTAAAGGTCTTCGGGAACCAGAGGAGGCTGATTGTTGGCTTCTCGGATGGTGTGTTGTCGAAGGATCATAGAAGCACGCTTCATGAATCGAGGATCGTCTTCATCATCATCGGTTGTCTCACCCAGAGACTCATGATGCTGTGACAGATTCTGAAGCTCAACCGGTGGCGAGATCAGCTCTTTAGAGTTACGTCGTGACGCAGGAGCAGAGTATGTACCGACAGACTTGGATAGTCTTGCCGCACGACGTTGTGCAGCGAGGCCGGATCGCTCTTTAAGATCTTGTCCTATTGAAGGCGGTCTGGATGAAGCATTGTCGTCAAATGGATTGGGCTGGTCGTTGAGATAAAACTCTGGTGGTGGTGTTCGGGGACCAGGTTTCCGAATAGCTGGTCGTGGCTTCTGTACATCCTTTGATGCAGCAGGTTCCTGGATGACTTCTTCAGGAAGGTTTGCGTTTCCAAGGGCTAGCCGTAGCGAAGCACGGATTTTCTGGAGGTCATCGTATGAAACATCTGAACGTTCGAGGGGTGTATTGTGTCCTGCAGAGCCAGTGTCTTCTGGCGAATGACCTGAACGACCGCTAGGTTCTGAGCGGCCAGCAGGTTCTGAGCTCCAGCCAACACGCTTTCTGCCGGGAGTGGTAGACATTGGTTCCTCTGGGTCGAGACGGTTCTGGCGAGAAGAGGCACCATCCTGGAAGGGGTTCATCTCGTTTTGTATTGCTTGGGCACTATCGTGGGACTAGTTGGGCTCTTCAGGACGGACCACTCGAGTCGCAGCAACCTGTAACGCGCCGAGTTCCGTTATTAGACGCAGATAACGTTGCACGTGGTGACTTGTGCGCGTCAGATAACTCTTCGGCGATTCTTAATATGTAGCCAGTCTGAGGTCCAGAACCGTTCACGCGGCTGATGGTGGAGCCGCAGTGTATAGTGCGTGATCCCGAAGAATCCGCGGGTATCGGTTGATAAGTTAGTGGATAGGCACCGTCTCTCGTGTTGAAGAACGCTAGTCAGGCGATTTACTCTGTGGTGAACAACAGGTACGATGCTTTTGGGGGAAAATACGATAATTGAATTGATGATGGGGTTTGCAAGGGGAGGCAACTCTTTCAAAATTGCATGGAATTGATAAGAGCCACTAGTGTGGGGGCGTGTCGTACATATGCGTAGAAAGTCAAGCTGACAAGTTGGAAAGTTCTCAGACTCTGTAGTGGCGGACAAGACCCAATTTTTCTCATGGAAACCCTGCGGCCAGAATGTTCGGTGTTGGGGGTTCAGTCGGTTGACAAAAGTAGGGTGGATCCAGTCCTGCTAGCCAAAGACCACATCCCCGAGGATTGCAGCGGGAGCGACTGCACTGGCGTCGAGTTTATTTTAGGGAAATCAGCGCGAAATGGGCTATTTCCGGGTTGAACAATTACGTAGTTCGCAGTTTGACCGAGAGCAAAGATTTTCAATGACCGCCTGTCGCAAACTGTTTACAATTAATGTCAAAAGCACAGCTATGCCCGGCGGGACAAGAATGCACTATGCTAGGCAATACTTGGGATTGACGACACAAAATGGAGCGAACATGCCGCAATGATCAGGATTTGCAGTCGTCCATCCCAGGTCGGTGACTGGCGCAGCAGAAAAGTGGACATTTTGTGCCAAAGCTTGGCAGGAGTCTAATGAGGAAAACCGAGATAAGGAGTCGGTGGGTATAACTGGGTCGCCCAAGCCTGGCTGTGTTCTTCCGCCCAATGATTCCATGTCTAGGGGCGTGTCAGGGAAACGAGCTTTGAAGCGCCGTGAGAGAGCATCGGTGGAGCTGTAGTGCCGTCCCATCGATCGAGAACGTGCGGCTTCGTAGTGCCATCTGACACCAAAATATTAATCGGCAAAGGCGAGGAGAGAGGCAACATGTTGAGAGCTGGCAGCGGAACGGAGGAGGATTAGTAGTTTGGCGCTGTGACGTTAATGGTGGTTCCCAGAGGTGGCAATTAAGAGGCTGAAAACCCTGGCAGGGCCGGTAAAGCTTGTTTGGGCGAGGCGGCGCCGGGAGCCCCTGCGTATCCCAACACAACTTCGACACACGCGAGAAGATCAGAGCGCGGATGTTTCGGCGGTGCCCCGAGCATCATCACATGCTAAAAAGGACTAGTAGTACGACGCGTCAGGTGGTAGGTGTAGCGTACGGACGACGATGACGTCCACTGGGCGATGGCGTAGCTGTTGAATGCTAGACGCTGCGCCGGCTTCTGTCCAAACCGTAGCTGCTGACTTCTCAAATGTGTCCAGTTTGTCAGCGCTATTATCACATGTTTTTATGCGTTGTAGCAGATGCAGAGTGGTCGTTATTCGGAGGCTCTAGCGCCTTGTATGAAAAGCCATGACAAAGACACGCGCTTTTCCCACGACATGGTTTGTGGTGAGACGATGGAAGATATCATCACGTGACTCTGCTACGTCATACTTGGCCAGAGTCACCCGACTCCACTTCTATGTTCCAAATCAATCAGTCACGTGACCCTCAAGAACCAAAACCCGGCCACATGATGCTCCGCTTCCAGGCCTTCATGTGGGGCCAGTCAAGATCTTTCCCCGCACCAACGAATACTAGTAGACATCGATGAGATAGCCATGGAGAAGGTCGGGGGCGGGGAATCGCCTGCCCCACCATGGAAGACATGTAATTAAAATGTCTGTGTGCTTGCGTATGTTCCTGCAGTTGTCATCCTAGCTAGAACGCGATTACGACAATGCCGAAAATTAACCACGTACGTTGTTTAGCCCCGGAATACTCTTGGTATGCAGTAGTGACTTGTACAGATTGTAATAGTTGGTGCTGGCCCTTCAGGTCTCCTGTTGGGCATCCTGCTGGCCAAAAACCTTGGAATTAATGTTACTATCGTGGAAGCCGACACTGAGATCAATGGCAACCCCCGAGCCGCTCATTATGCACCATCTGCAGTATACGACTTTCATCGTGCCGGGATCATCGACGACGTGCGCGCAAAGGGATTTTCGCCCAAAGGTGTATGTTGGCGACTCCAGGATGGGACCTTCTTGGGCGGTATGGGCCGCGAACCAGAAGATAACAAGTACGCCATGGTTGTCTTACCATTAGATCGGCTTGGTCCATTACTTGTAGAGCATTTCGAGAGTTATTCCGGCACCAGGATTCTGTGGGGGCATAAGTTGGTAGGCGTAGAGCAAGACGAAAACAGTGCAACAGCAGTGATAGAGACAACACAAGGAGAGACAAAAAGGATCTCAGGAGATTATCTAGTCGGTGCCATGGTGCCTCAAGTGCTGTTCGCACTGCTCTGTTTGGAAAAGAGTATCCTGGAGAGACATTGCCAGCGCAAATTGTGGCTACTAATGTATGTCCCAGACCGAGACGTGCGGAAATGTCGTATTGACAGTCTAGGTTTACCTCCCATTCGACGAGCGTTTTGGATACTGGGACTCAAACTTCATCGTCCACCCGACTGATTGGTACATGGCTGCTAAAATTACAACAGATGGACTTTGGCGAGTCACCTACGGCGACTCAGAGGGTCTTTCAAAAGACGAGCTGGTAAAGCGCCAACCGCTCCGCTATGAACAAATTCTACCTGGAAACCCAAAGCCTCACGAGTACAAACTCATCAGCATGAGCCCTTACAAGCTGCAGCAGAGATGTGCTCCGAGCTTCAGAGTCGGGAAAATTGTATTGGTGGCTGATGCAGCCCATCTATGCAATCCTTTGTAAGTCTCTTCAACTTTATGTTTACTGTTTCTATTAACCTGACTTCTTCAGCGGGGGCCTAGGTTTGACTGGCGGCTTTGCTGACGTCGGCTCTCTTTACGACTGCTTTATGGGAATTCACCTCGACGAGCTCGACGAGTCTATACTTGACCGTTATTCAGACGTTCGAATCAAAATATGGCGTGAGATGATTGACCCGATGTCGCGTGAGAACTTTCACCGTCTCTGGGATTCTGCGCATGAAGAGAAACGGAAGGAGTTCTTCGCCATGTGTGAAAAGGCCAGCAACGATCCCGTTTGGGGGAAGAGCATCGCCGAGAGCATTCATCAGATCAGACACGATTTTACCCAGTACTTCAAGAGTAAGCAGAAGATCGAGGGGAAGGGTATGGACGAGATGAGAGGTAGCAATGGGGTGGTAGCTGAGAACAGCGCGGCTGCATGATTTACTCGAGTAATCGTAAATAATTCTGATCGTTTTGTCGAATGGAGGCTTTCCATCTCAGGGACCAACTGCCAGCATAACCAGCGACAGCTTTTTCACAAGATTAAGCAATAAGACATTTGGCTCCCACGCGTTCATGTGATTTGTGCACCTTACATCCCTTAAGCCTGCTGCGCCTGCTATTTCGACATGATTTAAAGTTATGATCAAAACCAGAATCGGATTCTTCCTAGATCTCAATGCCTAGAATCTAGTTTTCAGGTCTTGCGTGCACCCTGGCCAAGCTTGGATTTCAGGAAACTTTTGCCTACCGGGCATAGTCAGTGTGTCATCATGGCTAATAGATGATCCAACCTACCACACTGAACATTATAATCTAAAAATATAGGGGTGTGGTAGTGCGCGACCACGATACCTGCCCAGTGGGAGGATAGCACCGGTCACTCCAGCAGAAAGGGCGGAGACACAGAGATATCAACAAAAGTTGAAAAGATCTTGTTAATTGTAAGAGTGAAGGAAGCTGTCTACAATGAGGTTCAGTCTATATAGTTGAGCAATATGACCTGTTGTCGCATGACCAGGGAGTACATGATCAGGGTGCTGTGTGTTGCACTCCGCACACAGTCATAGCAGTATTTACTAAAAGGAATTTCCAGGAAATTTATGAAGATAAACACTTGAAACTCATTGATAATGGTTATTGAGACTTATATATGTAAGAGAGTACCACTGTTTAGCAGTTTATCTTACAAGAACCACCGTAACTAGGCAAGCGTCGATAGTACCATGTGGTAATATACCACCACTTTTTCACGGGCTGAACCCAAGCAGGGTACGATAGGGTGCAAGAGGATCTTTTATTGCTTAAGGTTCAGATACTGATGGTGTACAGTGTCTATTTATAGTGTCAATTACGTGCCCTAACTCCTGTTGGTCTTTACAGGGTAGGCTTTTTTGTACCCCATAACACTTTGTTAGCCCATACATTTAGGAAACAACTCCGTAATAGCAGAGTGATTCGAGCTTTACACAATCTGAATACTCTGAAAGATCACGATCTCTCTCATTCAATAACTCTGAGGGGCTGCGCTCTAGGGAGCAAACGCTTGGTATACATGGGATTGCATTCGATAGAGAGCTATCTAATAGTACTCGAGCGGGGTGATATTATCTAGTAAAAGTGATGTAATTCAGGTACTAGCCGTCTGCGCACAGTTTGGAGCAGATTCAGGGTGCTTGCGATCTTCCGTGCAACATTCGAGGTAGATCCCGGGGGCTCTATTAACACCTCGGTTCTATGGAAAAACCCAAGATTCTATCGATGCATATTCAGTCAAGGCACGTTTTATCGAACGGTGACACGTTATAATCAGTAAGAATTTTTACTTTCGCCCGTCCCTTGTCAATGTTTTATGTAGTAAGCTGACTAGCTGTTGTTTTCAAGGACTAGGACCCTCTGTAGTATCCAGGCCCTCATGTACCCTAAACCCTGAACCCTGCAAGATTCTTCGAGTTTTCATATTGATACCACCACTCCACGTCGCAATTTCCGCTACTCCTCCTTCCTACAAACCCTTAATGCACCTAGCAAATGGATAGAGTTCCCAAGGGAAAAAATGGCTTTGTATTCACTCAGATGCTTTCGAGCAGCGCTTCTAGCTCACCTTGTGGTTTCAGTGATTATTCGTACAGAACAAGACTTCAAGTATTTTGCTCTCAACTATACATCGAGTGTTGCTTGTGAACTTCCAATCTCATCTCCCATGCATAAAGATGCAAACCGGAAGCAGTATGGCAAAGACACTTTCACACAGCCTCTAAATCACAAAGCCCCTGAGCTAGGCACTTTCACAATAGTTACCTAGGTGTCTGTTGAACCAGGCAGACAGAGAAACGAGGCTGTAGCCAAGGACAAGAGGCGAACGACGTTCAGTCCATAACAGTTGCTTCACTGTCAATACTCATAGCAATAGCAATTCCTAAGTACATTTACAGCACCAACCCTACTAGATCTATAGTTAGTATAAAGTATGTATTAAAGCTTAAACTATAACTATACTTACCCTCCCTCACAGTCTGTGGCATAACGAATCACCCCTGGTCTTCTTGGGCACGCTGCACAATCCGACGAACAGTCGTACGCCAATCCTATAGCGGAGCATCGGAGGTAACCACCCTATAAATACGTTAGGGTGTATAGTAAGTAAGATACAGCTAGGTCTCTTACTGGAGGACGTCTGCAAATTGTCGCAGCGCTACCAAGCTGACTAAAGATAGAGAATATTACAACAAGGCCCGCGGACAAGACCATAATGGAAGTATTCTGAATATATGCTTAAAGGTAGGCAGAAATTTATGCTATAATCGTTAGGGAATGTACAGCGTGGTACGTTGATCTTAAATACATATGATAAGATAGTGATGACGACTACAGGTTTGTAACTATAATTGATTAAGTTTAGTGCTGACTCGTCTACTCTAGCTAAGTCTTAAGAATTATTTCTGTAACGCTATATAGCTTTTGCTGAGAATTAGCTAAATCCTTCAGATGTAAGACTGTCTAAAGCTATTATTGTTAGACTGTAAGCTGGTTTGGGTAGCACAGCACGGGATAGTCAGAATGGATAAATCTGGTGAGCAAACAGTATATTGAGGCGAGACGAATCACTGGTGAGCTATTCCAGTGATTCTAGGAGTTTATATACCGTCAGACGGATCTAGCCGGAACGGGCTAGCATAGTATGGTCCAGACTGGAGCATATCGGGCCCGTTTGGGACACGTTCTGACAACTATAAGCTATGTATAATATGAAAATATCTAACAAATCTTAATCACACTTTTCGCGAGCGGTTCTAGTAACGAATCTTAGGTCTCAGACTATCGTAATCTCTGTCAGAAGAATAGACTTCAGAAATGGAGTAAGATGGATCAGAAAGAAAATCTTGATTGGCGACGGGCCGGAGGAGGGCCGATATAAGAAGTTTCTTACATAATAGTAGATCGGTGGCAGTGCAAATCGCGACGGCGGTGCAGGTTATGTTGTAACGGTAAGCTGAGGGCGTGGTTGTACAGGCTGCGGCCATGCGATAAAATTAAGGATCAGCAACCTATATGGCCTACTATAGGCTTAGGCGCATGTTTTGTCACTCCGATGCTACAAAGCTTTCGTTCAGGATCGGGTGAACGTATAGATATAATGTTACATCGAACTATAATTAGCTTAGAATAGTAGTAAGATATCCAATTAATCTTAGTTACTTTTTGCACTCAGTCCTGAGCAAAAACTGTCAAGCATCGGAGTGACAAAATATAGGCCTGAACCTATAGTACTACTGAGTAGAGCTTTATATAAGAGTCTAGATATCTAAACTATATAGAGTTAGTTTAATAACTGCGTCGTTTAGTTGTAATTTCTCAGCTAATACGTAGTATTAGTTCTATTAATGGAGTATAATCAAGAAGGTGTAGAGAGTACAAGACCATGATGCCTACTTGGTGGTAGTATATAGCCAGACACTGCAGTAGAGTGGGTTGGAAAACAGAGATATCAGAGAAAGCGTTTAAAGAACTATTATTTATTATAAGAGTGAAGAAGCTTTTTACTTGAACTATAGTAAGGTGTACTCCATACAGTTGGACTACTTAACCTGTTGCTACATGGCTGAGAGGCACGCGATCAGTGTGGAGTGTAGAGCACTCTGGATATCGTCACATCATTATAAATTACTTGAATTATACTTTCTTATAAGCTACCTTACGCAGTAAGGTCAATGTTGTATTCATCTGTTCTAAACAAAATTGATTACCTTTACTACTGTTAATTGACTGAGCTAACTATTCTATAATTTTCTTATTAGGACTACTTAGTAATCGTACGGCTTACTGCTAAGCAGATCACTCGCCCTAACCTGAATCGAGACGAAGAGAAGTATAGCCTCACCCCGTGTAACACTTGACTACCCGATTGCAGGTCGTCACCTTGATCTACTTGAGTGCGACTACATATCGTGCCACAGTATACAAGCTGGGCCTGATTATGGCTGTGGCGTGTATGAATTACTCAGTCATGTTAAACTAGGCTTCACTCTATTTTAGATACAGCTGAATCAGCTACAGGACCTCTACTTTAGAATCAGATGGATGAAACCAGACGTAACGCTCGTGAGATTTGTTGGCAACGAGTGTGACTACTTGTCATATTCCCGCGACAGCATCTATTTCAGCGCTGTGCGTATCTGAACAAGGACGTGCGTGCTTCCTCACTTGTACGTAGTCTTAAATCTCATGGAAATCGCGACCTTAATTTGAAGCATGGCGCAAATGGTGCGAGAGTGAAGCTGACCTCAGTTCTATATGGGTTCCTGGTTGATCGGTGTTGCCAGGGGTCAAGTACTACACATCGACTAAGACAACTCCTGAAGTCTGCTGCGTAGTCTATATGCCTTCTGTTCTCTCTAGGCGTCTTGGAATACCTCAATATTTTTTGAATATAACAAATTTGCACAAGCGATAAGGATTTTGGTTGTAGGAATGTTGATTCGAATGTCTTTAATCTTGAGAGCTAGACTGAACACATCTACAATCGCGTGTACCTAATCATAAGGCTGGAATCCATCAATTTTTCGACAGGAAGGTGGCGAGAGGGCTCATAAAGGGGAAAGCAAGCCATACATATGTATTCTTGGCAAGGCCTAGCATACCCTTACAGCTTCGCATACTCCAAATTCGTTGAATCCTGCGTTCTACTTGAAATCGAGAACAAGGCTACTATGCAAGACCCATGAATTCCTAGTGCAGTCCTCTGTTCCCCGCGTTTTGGCAACAGCTTGCTCTACTAGTTCATACTTGAACAGTAACACGGTAGCAAAGTCGGCACTTTTAGTGCTTGTAGCTTTTAATCTTAACATAGTAGTGCATGCTAAAGTTGAACTAATAAACTATTAGGAGCTCAGTGGATGAGAGCTATATTCCGACACCATACCAAAAGGGAACATCAATGGACAGTTAGCACGGGTTCTATGCAGGGTTCAGTAAAATACAGGACTTGTTCCTGAACAGGTCGACCAATTTCAGGATAAAAAGTCGATGGTACCTCGACTGCCGATGTGGGGATACTTGCAATAACTCAAGTGTTGCCTTCAGGCAGCCACACTAGGCACCCCACTAGTGACGCCAGTCTGCACCCGGCAAAGGTTCTTAAGCCTGATCCCTCCTTGCATATTCACCTCTTGTAACTAACGTCGCAAACCTCACATCATCGGAAAAAAGCGTTGCGCCTTTACAGAAAAACAAGGCATTGTCATGGATACCCAAGCGCTGACAAATGGCCGAAATTTCGCAATCGAGGAAGCTGCGAAGCCGTAAATACCTTCAAACCAACAGACTCATGCTCTAGTCACTAATTTCATCTAGTCTTTTGATTAAGAGCCAGAGGCTGTGCAAAATGCGTCGGGAATTCCAAAAGAAACGGAATTGGCCGCAAATAACCAGCACAGAGAAAGCCATATGGGCGAATGAGCAGAAAATAGTTGCAACAATTCGCCCTTTTGCGAAAGTGGCATGTCTAGACCTTTGTAACGATATATGTCGAGCCTTACCCCGCGAGCTGAGGGACGTCATTTACAGCTATGTTCATGCGCACGACACCATTTACGTGGGACCTGAATATTTTAAGAATAAAACACAGCCATGCGAATCGGACAGAAAAGCGCACTACTGGAATAACGAATACGTGGGGAGCGAGGTGCAGCATGAACTAGTCGAAAGCTGGTACCGCACGACGTGCTTTTATTTCTACGACAAACCCAACAACGACAAAGTCACGGAGCAGTTCCTAGTCACTGATAGATGGGGACTTGGAATCAAGCCGCGAGACTTTATATGCCATGCTCGCATAGAACTGAGCATGGATTCTGCCATATATGCGAAGTACGGGACTAGACTTTGGATTGAAGAAGACGCTGGAAGCGAGCTCATCAGGCCCCTCAAGAACTTTGAGTGCCTACCCAACCACGTTGAATTCTTCATTCGCATTCACACCTACCAGGCGCCGCAAACTGGGTCCATGAGTATGGCGGAGCTGCGCAACGCTATTAGAGTCGTGGTCCACGAACTAGAGTCTTTGGCCAAGGCGGGACATCGTTTGGCGATCCAGTGGCCCGACTTGCGGAATTTTGGACTATCGTGGAAGAGTTCTCGTTTCTCTGCCCGTGAATGGATTGATCAATTGGAGCTTGCTGCGCACTTGACACTCGATGATAGTGGATAGCTGGATAAGCAGGCTGCAAGAGAGTTGTGATAATCTTGAGATATCACGTCACTGTATCTACTCGGAGAAAAGCCTTATCAGGCATGCCTAATATTATCGATTTACTTCATACATTCAATCTGACGCAACATTTAACATTGAAAGGACGCGATACAAAAGTATCAACTTGTGGAAGCTGATCCGCGTCCTCGGTATCTATCAGAGGCGCCAAAGCCAGTCCCACATAGGACAAGAAAGGATTTTGACGCGATCCCAGAAAGCTACGCACACGACTTGAACATCGCAACGAACGAGACGAATATATCTACCAATATCATGGCTGTGAATCAAAAACTCCAACGCAAATGCCTGTGTGGGATCGAGTGTAGAAAATGATGATGAAAGCCAGAGAAATGACCCCAGAGAGAAGGAGAGAGCAATCTTGTACACACACGGTTGGTATGAGGGTTGCGTAACGTATGGTTCTGGAAGATGAAAGAAAGGCGGAAGAAGTGGCTCTGCATCATGCCGAATGCACTAGTAGAATAATGGACGCATATGTAGAACATCATGTGCATCTGGAAAAACGATTACGGGACGCCCATGATGGAATGATAGCGGACCATACTTGCTTGTAGACTCAAATACAAGGAATAACTAACATGAAGATGAAAAGTGATTCGAGAAACTAAAGGAAGATGCGACTGCCTTCCATGCGTGAGCATTGCGGATATCTAAACATACTCATCATGACCAACCATATATCTATTGGAGAAAACGAAACGCCTTAATAACCCACCTGACCCCAGGAACACCATCATAACATCCATGGGTATCGATAGATGCAGACTAATGAAAAGCAAAGACCGCCCTCATTCACAAATTCCCTATAACGACCATGAAGCGTAGTTTTCCGTCCGTCTTTTTGCTTGCAGCTGGGTTTGCCCCACCCAGAGCATCATCACCTTCGCCGCTGATTGTGATTTCGTCAAGCATCAGTGTGCTGCTCTTCCAACCCCAGCTCTGACTAAAGTTGAAACGATCAGGTGCGCTTTCGTAGATGCTGAGCATTCTTCCACCCTTAGAAGGGCTGTAGATCTTGAAGTAGGTCTTGATTGTTGGCCGAGCATCCACATAAGGTGGAAGTGCGGGGATGATAGATCTTGTCTTCCGTTGTGATCGTGATCCAAGAGAAGGATTTACGTAGGCTGCCGTATCTGAATCATCTCCTTCGTCAGAAGTATCCGACTCATGCTCCGATGGGGTGTACGGGGCATTAGGGTACGAAGGTGAATCGGCTGATTGTCCACTTTGAGGAAGCGACGTTGCCATATTGTGAAAGCCCCACTGTGGAAGACCGCGTGAAGGGAGTCGTGAGGCGTTACTGCGCCTTGGTCCAACAGTATTGCCAGAGAAGATAGAGCCGTGCAATCCTGGGGATCCAACCACTGGGTCGGGGTCCCCGCCGCTTCCAGAAGTGTCATCCTCAGCAGTCGGATCCACAAAAGGAACACGTGTACCGCGTCTTCTATCCCGTGGGTCGCTTCGCATGAGCATTTCTCGTTCCAATCGACCGATACGTTCGTCAATCGTGCCGTCATTCTGCTGGTTAAGCACACTAGCTTGTACAGTCTCATCTACCTCGCGCTCCTTTGCACGATGGAGGTATACTCCGAGTTGAACATTTTTGGCAGAACGGACTTTTTGAATATAAATGTTCCAAAGAGACCCAGCGTAAGACACTGTGCGCGAGTATACGCGTTTTTTCTCTTTGAGAAAACGGGGATTGGGAAACTCTGCAGAAAAACGGAAAGGAGGAAACTCCGTGTAAGCAATTGGTTTGGGTTGGCCGGCATTGCCACCACCAGCGGATATCGGACGTCTGGGGAAGTCCATACGAGTATTCGGATTCGTTAGCGTTGCTGGGGTAGATGCAAAGTCAGTTGCCCATTGAGCATCTTCGGGCTGTAATGTAGCTGAGAGGCGCGATGCATGTCGCTGGAAGGAGCTCGAAGTGGTAACTACAGGCTCAGCACCATTGCCAAGTACAATATTGCAATCTGAGCTTGGGATCCAGAACTTCCGTGGCTTGCCGTTGCAATCCCAGCTGTCAGATTCCATGTCGCCATCATCAATTGTGGCGTTTAACTGTTGACCCTTCGAGGTCAGCTCACTCCCACTTTTTGTAGCCACATTAGCCGCTTCTGGTCCAGGTAAAGACTGAGACAGGCCAAGTTCCTGAGCATTTTCATCCGTATTGAGAACCTTTTGACGAAGCGCGAGTTGCTGCCAAAGCGAGCTTGAAATGACATTCTCGGGCATGACTGGGAGGCCAAAGACATCACGAGCGTTCTTGATGAACTCGAGCTGCTCATATTCCATGTGAATGTAGTGAATGCCCTCATCTAATAGCACCAGTATACGTTCAATGTCGGGGAGCGTGTACAATGCTAGCCACTCAGCTTGGACATCGGATGATGCACGAGCGGTAGTCAAGGCGTTTTGACGATATACTCCATCGAAACGAATAGCCATGAGGCGTAAGGAGTTTGGTGCTTGTGGTATAGGCTTTTGTCCTCGGTGCATCAGCCCAGCATCTATAGCCGCTAGACGTAGCCGGCGATCAAGAAGTCGCTTTGCGAGAACCCACCGATCCCATTCACTTTCGACAAAGAAACCATCGGAGCCAACAAGCTCGCGGATGATGTCGCCCGGCATGTCATCCCAGTACTTGAGCGGCATTTCCCAGCCGTTCCTGCTCAGCATAGCCTTGGCCGACTCAAGAATACGGTCACCGGAGCGGCCGTAGTAGTTCGAGGTAACAAGGCGAATGAGAAAAGCCAACGTCTCTGGAGCCATCTGACGTAGGATAGACTCGATAGCAGAATCTATGAGATCTTGCATCTCCAGCCAACATCCTGTCGCGAATAAACCGACAGCTTCGGCATCAGTATCCTTGGAGATGTCGACCCCGTAGAGCTTTCGTATAGCCAGCTCAAATGCTGCTTGCGTGATACTTGAGTCAATTTCTTCAGGGTGCAGAGTGACCTCCTTAGACTGGCTCTCGAGCCATGGCTCAGAAAGGGCAGTGGTGAAGAATGGCGCACGATCGAGGATAAGACGATGCAAGGAGTACCGCTGGCCGAATGCGATGACCGTGATGTCCGAATGCCGGCCTTCGAGCAGCCCGCGGGAGTAAAGATGATCCGGAAGGGGTATTGATTCACACGAGGCTGTCAAGATTAGCATTGGGCCAATACACTGGCATGGACACAGCGTTACCTCTCATATATAGCGGTCCTGTTGCATTGTTGTATGACGGAGCGCGGGAGCCCGACGTAGCGATACTTTCGCTGAATAGGGTACTTATGTCGGTGCGAAAAGCATGCTCTGAACGCATAAGATCCAAAGTGGTGCGTCTCTTTCCTGTGTCCTCTAGCGGGGTATTTGGATCGTCGGCGCTCTTCTGTGCCTGCTCTATCTGCGTCTGCAACTGAACTATGGGAGGACGCTCTTCTGGGACCAGCGGCCGTAGTGGCCGGGCTGGCATGCTTGGGTGGTTTGCGAGAGACGGCATGGAGCTTGAGTGACTGAGAATTCTCCTATGGCCTGCCTGGGGCCTGGAGCTTTCGCCAGCCGGGTCGGATGGTGCAGAAGGCGGGACTGAATATGTATGGGGCGAGAAGAGGCTTGTGTGTGGAGTGCTACGTAAGCCCGTGCCGTTCTCTGTACCAGTACTCTCAGTCTGGTCGGATGCGCGAATCTCGGTACCAGTCAACCCGTCCAACGGCGTCTGAGCATCATTGTTGGGGACGCTGCTTCCTTGACTAGCAAGCAGCTGGTGAGAGTTTTCCATTCTATGCTATCTGTTGCGCTTGAAGAACATCTGGCGAAGTGACTAGTTGGCGGCAGCGTGCGTGGAGATGGACAAGCGGGGTAAACAAGCAGCGCACGGCGAGTCTGACAGGGTGAAAATGCTTCATGCACGATGGTATAGAAGAGGGAGAGTAACACAACCCGCCAGCAGTGAGGGCGGGGGGAGGACAAAGAATCACTGGGTGGAGGCTGGGCACACGACGCATCACGCCGACAGTGCTGGCAAACGGCGATCTTCGCTGGCGAGGGTCCGGTGATGCAGTCGCGACGGTGCGGAGTGGGTCGCGGCTTCCGCCTGTCAACGCCCATGCAGGGATCACGGCTTGGCGCCACCGGACCCTCGAACCACCGAAAAGCCAAAGTCGATGACATGATGGCCGTCGAGCTTTTCTCTCCTCTGCGCTGCACCCCGTCCAACGTCGCCCCCAATGGCTTCGCTATTCCACGCTCTTCCGCAGCTACGCACTGCTGCTCCACGGCTCTCGCGCCGACTCTTCTCGTGTAAACAATGCCTCAATTCGCCCATGCGATCTGCTGTCCCCGCCTCCGCTCGCGCACCCCGGCCATCCGTCCTGCAGTCCGTAAGATGGAAGTCGACCCAATCGCTCCGTAGCAGTGTTACAGTCGACACAGCCAATACAGGCAGGATATCGCTTGCCGAGGCTGAGGCTGCAGCAGAGGGAAAGTCGAGTAGCTTTCCCAAGACAACGTCCAAGAGCGTCGCATATTGGTTGTTGGGTAGTGCTGCCAGCGTTTTTGGCATAGTTGTGTTCGGTGGGTTGACCCGCCTCACAGAGTCTGGGTAGGCATGGCAGTCATCACACCCATTCCACCCGCTAAACAGTACAGGCTGAGCATTACCGAATGGCGCCCCGTCACAGGCTCGTTGTGGCCCATGAACGAGGAAGCTTGGGCGAGCGAGTTCAACAAGTACAAGGCCTCTCCCGAGTTCGCTATGCTCAACTCAAGCATGGATTTGGCAGACTTCAAACAAATATATTTCATGGAATGGGCCCATCGTCTTTGGGGTCGCGTCATTGGCGTGACCATGCTCCTACCGACTGCGTACTTCATTGCCCGCCGGAGAGTGACGCCTTCAATGGCATGGAAGCTGGTCGGCATCTGTGGCATGATCGGCTTCCAAGGTTTCATTGGCTGGTGGATGGTCAAGAGCGGCCTCAAGGACGATCTTTTTGAGCCTGGCAGCCATCCACGCGTCTCTCAGTACCGTCTGACCGCACATCTCGGCGCAGCTTTTACCGTCTATTGCTCAATGGTTATGACTGGACTTTCCATTCTCAAGGAACACCGAATGCTTGCAGACCCTGCAAAGGCGGCCGAAACCATCAAACTGCTACAGCATCCTGCTCTGCGTGTGTTCAGGGGCTCGGTAGTCGGTCTTACGCTTCTTGTCTTCACTACGGCCATGTCTGGTGCTCTAGTCGCTGGTCTTGACGCGGGCCTCATCTACAACGAATTTCCTTGGATGGGACTAGGCCTTACTCCCCCTAAAAAGGAGCTCTTCGACCCGTTTTACAGCCATGTTCCCGACCATTCGGATCTTTGGTGGCGCAACATGCTTGAGAATCCTTCCCTCGTTCAGCTCGACCATCGTATCCTTGCCACCACCACCTTTACTGCCATTATGAGTCTTTTCGCATACACTCGCTTTTCCAAGGGAGTCCGGACTACCTTGCCAACAGAGGCCAAAAAGGGTGTTTTAGGATTGGTCCATCTTGTCTCCCTGCAAGTCACTCTTGGCATCAGCACTCTGATTTACATGGTCCCTACCTGGCTCGCCTCTGCACATCAGGCCGGTGCACTGGCCTTGCTGACTGGCGCTGTTGTGCTGTTCAATAGGATATCCATGCCGCGACGAGCCATTCTTCGCCAGATCATGAAGCCTCAGGCCCCTCGGTCTACCACTACACCACACATCAAATCACGTCTAGAGACCGCAAAGGTCACTGATAAATCATCATGAGTCTAGTAATCTCTTCCCTTGTAGATTCCCTGTATTGTAGCCATGTACAAAACTTTCACGTAGACCAGCTTGTACGATATGTAGGTTGTCACAGTGCGTATCACGCTATCACTCTCCTCATGTCACTTTCCTAGCCAATCATTATGATTTCTATTTTGATTTGAAGATCAACTTTTAGCTCGCATCGTAGGTCATGCGGTACGATTTCTTGTTAGAGAAACATACTCCACACGCTGGTTATTAGATCGCACGAAAAAAATCGTTTTAAGTAGGCTACGAACGAATTTGTACCATTATATCTCTTTCTGCATTCAATTCCTCTTTCTACTCAGTCACCACTATTTCTTAGCTCCATGACCCAGGACCAAAGGGGAATTGAATCACACATTGACGACTCTTTTATTTGCCCATGTTTACGAAACCCCCTCAATGTGTCTATAAGTACTCGCATACTCGCAGTATCCGGAATTTCGCCTGCAAGATTATAAGAGAATAAACCAAACTAAAGGCAGCCATCCGATCAACATCTCATTTCCTCAACCCAAAACACCTTGAGATTATTAATCAAATGCAGAGGAATTGCTCTCAATCGCTGACGCTGCTTGTCGTGTAATCTATTCAGCGTTTCCATTGAAATGGGCAAAGCGGCCGGCAATATATCACAGGATGAAGGCGGGATAGAGACGATATTTATGCCCAACAGGCCCATGGACGCACGCACAAGACACAATTTGTCCAGCAAATGCTGCAGTTTGAATAACCCTGGGTGGCTGATGGCGAGGTGCTACCACTACTCCTGCTGCATATACGCTGTGGTCCTACGGGAGGTAAGGAAGACATCGAATGCGATGATAAAGATGAGCAAAAGAGTCGACGACTGTTGTGTGTTATACTACAGGCCTGGAATACAGCCACGGAGGCGTCTAGACCTTTGGACATTGAGAGACATACGACGACGAGGAAGTAGCCGTCTTGCGAGCTGCCAGGCTGCGGCATAGCATTGATGTTTGCAGTCACCTTGCTGCTTCTATTCATTAGAAATCTGCCGGTCGCGAAAGTAAGCAGGATTCTCCCGAGCTTAAGTCAGATGAATTAGCTCAATTTTTTCTCTTAGACGTCTAGCAAGGGGATCGAGTGATGGAGAAGAGAGCCATACCAACTTCCCCTCTCTCTTTCCTGAACTAGAGTCATTTTCGCAACACCCTCACAGACGGGTACACATCCTTAGCTTCTCTCAGGTCGGCTTATATGAACGTAAAAAGTAGGCATTCGTTGCATGCGTTAAAACGTCATTGGGCATGTGAAATGGCACTACTGTGTAGGCGACAGGTTAGGTTTGGCTCATTGTCAGCCATCTGCATTACACGGGGAGACTTTTCCAAAAGATTCCATGTCATCTGTGCGCATAGGACGAAATCCGGTGACATTTGATGTATGTACAGGAAAATGGTCCAGTGTCGTCCACTTGCATACAACATGCATATGGACCCACAAAAAGGTCAGCCGCTTGCAGCTCTAGCGTCATCCGCTGAGCCAATAGGAGAACGCTGATCTTGAACTTTGTAGCCACCTCTGAGGCTCCTTCACAGCGACGAACTCTCAATACTAGTTCTATATTCCAATTCTGTCAGCCGTGAAATCAATGATCCATGCATGACAAGGTTCCGGCATTGCCACATACATACGCCAACCGCCATGCCACTTGCTCACATAAACAGGGCGTAAGTGTTGTCCAGAATATATAAATTCAACCTCTTCAGACTTTCCCAGGCCACCAATCTATTTACGCATCCACAGTTACAGCCTTAATCAGATTGTTCCAAGATGTCGAAGAAGCTCATCACTGTTCTGGGTATCACTGGGACTCAAGTATGTTGAAATGTATGTGGCTCACGTCAGGCATACACTGATGCGAACTCTAGGGTGGCTCTGTCGCTGGTCGATTTCTTTCTAATACCGAGTGGCGTGTTCGCGGACTTACACGCAATCCTGGTTCCGCAAAAGCCAAAGACTGGGCAAGCAAAGGAGTTGAGATCGTCAAAGGCGACCACGACGATCTAGAATCGCTTAAGGCTGCCTTCCAAGGAACACATGCCATCTTCGCCGTCACTGATTGGGCCGCATGCTTTTCGCGCGTGTCAGAAAACACCAGTCTGCAAAACAAAGCAAACAAGGCTGGTCTATCCTACGAAGAGTATGCCAGCGAACTGGAAAAACAGCAAGGCATCAATGTGGCAACGGCCGCCAACGATCCCAACGTCCTCTCAACACTAGATAAATTCGTTTTTTCTACATTAGCCCCAGTTAAGCAGATCAGCGCAGGCAAATATAAGAATTCTTATGAGTTTGATTCTAAAGCCAGCGTTGAGCAGTACATACGAGAGCAACTTCCAGAGCTACGGAATCGCCTGAGTACCGTCAACATGGGCATATTCCAAGAGACATGGAAAGAAATTCCCGCATTCAGACCTCACAAACTCGCCGACGGAAGCTTTGAGTACATCCGCCTGGACTGTCCCGGTTCGTACAAAGCAAATCCCGAAGTTGTAGCCACTCGCGACACGGGTGCCTTTGTCGAAGCCCTGGTCCTTCATCACCCACCTGGCACGGATGTCCTGGGCGCCAGCGAGATCATCACCAAGCCAGATTATGCAGCGCTGTGGGGTCAGACTATGGGAGTTAAAGCCACTTGCAGAGATGTCACTGAGGAGGAATTCATGAAGTATGTCCCAGCAGGCTTCGAAGCTACTTTGATAGATGATCTTCGGTTCTTTTCAGAATACGGCTACACTGGCGGAAACCCGAGAGTCAAGACACCAGCCGAACTGGGCATCAAGACAACCTCTTTGGAGGAATTCTTCAGGAGCCAGGACTGGAGTGCCGTGTTGAGCGGAGAGATGTAGTTTTTTGTTGCTGATTGGTCCGCCCTCTGCTGACTTTCGGGTTACCGCGATAAATACACATTAGTGCTCACACATATACTCGCAGTTGAATCAAAAACTACATAGTACACAAGTTAATATATTTGTATATGCTTGCATGTCGAGGAAAACGTTATAAACATGTCGTGTTACATGGACACAATCATCCGCCAAAATACTCAATAGTCACCAGCTATTTATATCATATTCACCCTCCTCTAATATGAAGCCTGGCGCTGGTATCGGCTTCTCTCCTCTTAGACATCGCCAATGATTCGTCGACTGGATTATCTCTGGGCAACCCTTCAGAAGCCAAGCCCATCTGTCCAAGAAAGGCCTACTAACTTCCCAATTTTGCGGATCCCATGGTTCGCCCCAGACAACCAGCCCGGTCCATTCGCTCTTGCCACCACCAGACTCCATGACGTCTTCAAAAAGCTGTTGCTCTTCCTCTGGCGACAGGAGACTCACAGCTGTCAACAAGTTATCGCGCATTCTCGGAAGTGGGAATAGATCGAGCCACGGATGATGACTCATTGCGAGCTGCAATTTTGTCGGCATGAGGCTGCTCGGTATTGAAGAGGCTACCGACGCCGCGTACGCCTTGTGGGCCGCAGCGTCACACCCAAAAGGTGAAACGGCCTCGCAGATGAGCCAGTCAAATCGGTAGCCGAGGACAGCTGCATTTTTTGTGAAACCGTTGATGACATTGAACTGGATGAGTTTGAGGCGGTGATCTGCGCATGGATCGCCTCTCATGTAGCGCTCCAGCGCTTGCTCAGCGAAGCGTTGCAGCATAGCTCGTCCCCGAGCCGCATCCTCTTCCGAGCAATGGCTGAAGGTCGAAGGAATAATAACTCTGCTAAAGGAGGTGGGTGTATCACAAGAAACGACCCCAGGGGAGGTAGCTGCGCGAGACACAGCACCACACGAGCTGTCTTCTTCGAATCCACGTTTCCATTTCTTCCTTTGTCGTGCTAGATTGATTGACAAAGAAGACATGTTAGCCTCAGTCGACGAAATGTGTGATACAAACAGAATATATATGAGAAATAGAGAATCTGCCTCTTCCACTTACAAACTCGTTTGTTCAATCTATTTTGTAACCTTTTACGCTCCTTTGGATTCGTTATGCCAGCCCAGTCTTCGCCTGGCTGTCGTATATGGGTCGCATGGCGCATACGCTGCAACTCGACGCACGGTGCATAATATGTACACAAGTTATTGCTATGCTGCATGGTGATGATAATAATGGTGATGCGAGGTTCAAATGCGGAGTCGAAGAGTGGGTGAGTGGGAACATGGCTGTACCTTCCCCACGCCCGGACCAGCTTCCCTGGGATTAAACTGCTTGGCTTACCTGCATCGTGGCAAGTTTAGTGGTTTAACAACGCGCTAGGCCGGGACGCCTAGCACTTCTATTCCGATTGAAAAGCAAAAGTTCAAGCCCGGACTGAACTATTATTAGCACCAGTCCTAGCTCCCTTCACAGTACCTGGTGCGATCAGAGTGGAGCCAAACGGCTTTGCATTAGACACCTTAGCAAGTCTGTACGTGTGGACGACAGGGCTACATCAGATAAAAGTTCCATTTCTATTCATTTGAAAATTAGAAACACAAACCGCCATGTGAAAATACTTCAGCGATAGATTCAGCGTCATGGTGACGTCATTGCCTGAGGGCCTTGAGTGATCAAACCACTGCCTGCATGCCCAGCTCCTCCAATATACCAAAGCCAAAACGCTACAAAACAGTGATACAAAAGGTGCGATTCCGACTCTACCAGCACCATAGCTCGCTCCCGACCAATGAATCGAGCCCGAGTTGCTGGACTGACTGTATGATACTTCAGGCATTAGCAGTAATCTCACGAGCTGCCTTCCAATGCATAACCAGGTAAAACTTCAAGCTAGCTAGCTCTTATGTTCTTGCCAATGAGGCATTCACGTTAAGGAGATTGACTGCCTCTATATCCACCTTTTGGTGTACGGTCTTAAGCCATGGCAGCCACCTGTGGACCACCCACTTTCCGGAACTATATAAATTAGTACGATGTGGCTTACTTTCTTAGCGTTGAAGTGGACTTACACCAAGGAAAGGTGAGAGAAGGGCTGTGATACCACTAGCGATAATCGTCATGATGTAAACATTCTTCATGGCGTCCACAATAGCATCCACAAGCCGTGCCTGTACTTCAACGGAGAAGCTTTCCCACGCTGCGCTACTTGCTCCAGCAAGAACCACGCTTGGGTTGCCCGAAAAGTTTGCCGGCAGAAGCGGAGCAATGTATTGGGCACCAACGTTCTGAAAGACGTTGCCGCTGAGAGACGGAAACAAGGTAATGCCAATACACTGTATAAGACTGATGACACCGATGGCATTGAAAATCTCCTTAGGCTCCACAACATCCGAGACGCATGCGAAGGCCGTAATCATGAAACAACCCCCACCAATGCCCAACAAGATGCTGAATCCGTAGATTGCCGAAACACTTGTATCGACTCTTACTGTGTACATGAGGGCACCTCCAATGGCTGCTAGAACTGAGCCGACGAGAAACCAGGGCATGTAGTAACCCCATTTGGAGATCAGATAACCGTTCAGAATGGAAAAGACGCAGATCATGACGACGAATGGCAGGAGTTTGACGGCTGCATCTACAGGAGACTCACCCCTGGCGAACTGGAAGTAAAGCGGGAGGTAGTAGATCGGAATATAGATGGCTGATGCAGCAGAGAAGGTAGCAACCTGCAAAATTCCTAGCTTGTAATTCCGCAGCAGGTGGCTGGGGTAGAGTCGATCCTCCGCTCCGATGAAGGGGTGAAACCTGTGCGTCAGAACAAAAGCAACGGCGAGACCAACCACGAAGACCCAAAGGATGATCATACTGTACGAGTTCCACTCGAACAGTGTTCCACCGTAAGTAACCGCCATGAAGAAGGAGACGCACCAGCCAGTCCATACTGTCAGTCCAAGCCAGTCAATCTTGCCCAACCTTTGCTTAGCAGTCTGACCCTTGGCAAAGTCAATGGAAGGCAGAATGAAGAGGAGGATAGGTCCAGCAATCGCAAAGATCAAAAGATTGATATAGAACCCCCATCGCCATCCAAGAGTACTTTCGGCAAATCCTCCGCCGACCTTTGCATCTTCAGTCAGCTATGTACTTGATATCTAACCTTTTGGGTATGGAAGAACTTACGATTGGACCTAGGACTGTTCCGACTCCCCATGTGGGAGAAATTAGAGCAATGTAGAGCGGGCGCTCCTTGGGAGTGGTAACGACGCTAAAGAAAGTCAAGGACCCCACGTATATGCCACAACCTCCTATTCCGGCAATCGCACGTCCAATAATGAGAGTGTCCATTGTTGGAGAAGCACCGGAGATTGCACTGCCGACCTCGAAGCAAACAACGTAGCTGAAGTACAACCATTTGATGTCAAAGATACCGTACATCTTGGACTGGATGAGCACCAGCGCAGTGGCCGGTAGGGCGTAGGCTGTCGCGAGCCATGGAAACTTTTCAAACTCTCCCAGGGATGCAATGATGTTCGGTTGTATGTCTGCAACCACGGTGGTGTCGAGAGCGAATAGAAAGACGCAGGAGAGAACAGCACTAACTGTCAACGCCCACTTGATACCATGAAGCTTGCGCTCATACTCTGGTCCTGCCTCTGTATCTTCCTTTGTATCTGATGGCTTCTCGTATAGTACATGACTTTCAGAACCCGTCAATGAATTCGCTTCGCTGATGCCCGCTCGACTGTCGGTAGGTGTAGTTGTTGCTTGGGTGTCGTGCATTTGATCGACTGTTGGAGATCCGAAACTGTAGGGAAGAAGGCTTAAGAGAATCGAAATTGAATGGTTCTCTCGGTTGTAGCCCTGTCGAAGTGGTTCGGGAAGCTATGGATACGCACTTGCTTAGATATAGCGCCTGTGCGAAGGCTTCTGTATCGCGGTGGTAGCAGCTACCTTCAGGGAACCTTCAAAAGGCTTGGTTGATTAATCGTATCTATTTCCTCTTTTGACGACCGAGTGCAGTTCTTAGTTTTTCTGGTTTACGTGATGATAGTCAGAATCGCTTTTGTAAGCCGATTGGTAGACGGGGAGGTAAGTGATGACACGAATCGCAATGAAGTCGTTAGGTAGGCGATTCAAGTTTTAATGTATGATCAAAAATGTTGATTCTGTTGCTTTTATATCCAACATAGTCCAGCGAAAATAGAGATTGATTACATGATCCAACTGAGATGCTGTATCGACTCTCATCTCTAGGCGAATAAGAAGTAGCCAGAGTATGCCAAGATATGCAATCGGATGACCATTCTCCTGAATAGAGAAGGGATCAGTGACGAACAGCTAGTAGTTCGATGAAATATGAAATTCAGGAGAGCTAACCAAGCAAGCCCAGGAATGATGGATCGTAAAAGCCTAGCCGAGAAGATTCTACCTTGAAGGATTGAGTGGGACAAAGACTCAGGAACATGAGAAGCTAAGAGAATCCTTGTCATCAATCGAGTACAACCGGCTAAATTAAGTTCCCTGAGCGCCATTCACATATGAAATACGGAGGAGATATTATTCAGCAAGGTTAGAAAACACATTACCGTGAGAGTAGGTCCTGGCCGCGCTAATGTAACCGGCTGACTATCTATTTCTGATTGGCTGAACAGCTGCGCACTAATGCAACTGGCTGACCAGCCCCACCGTCCCAACACCATATTACCGACTTTCCAAAACGTGAGTTCCGCGTGTGCACAGAGATGTTGCATAATGCAGCATCTTAGCATCTTTTCTGAAGTAACACGACAGAATCTGTCGTCATCGGCGCCCAAGCTTGTTTTTCTTCGGGTTGTTTTTGTTGTCCGTTTCATGGAAGCGGTAAGAATCGGACATCGAGAAGGTGAACAGGTCCGCTTCAACAGGAAGCAGAGTGTGAACAAACCATTATTCCATACATGTGTCCATGATGGCTACTTTATGCAAGTTCATGTTCAATTATGATGTGTGAATCGAAACTGCTGCTAATCAAACGTAATGCTAAGTACATTGCCGTTAGACCATTGTAACCTTTTCTGTGCACTTTATGTCTGTATCAAGACTATCCTTATGTTATGTACTTCTCTCCAGAACAGCATTGCAGATAAGTTCAAGAAGTACGATTTCTGCTCGGTTATAATCGACTTGCTCAAGACGATGGCAGATAGAAACTAAATGGTAGCACGCCCATTAGAGTTTGGTAGCAGTGTCTGGGTAAAAAGATTTCTCTGTGAACACCATATATGCAACATGGACGATGGGCACGAACTAGTAATTTATGTGGTATCCAAATTAGATGGTAATCCAAACCATGAGCCAAGACAACGCCATGTGAGTACCTGAGTGAGTGATCGGCGGCACCCTGATAAACAACTCCGGGTTCCCCAGAAGCAAGAAACTGAGAAGCAGTGGAATATCACAAACCTGTAATTAGGAAAGGAATATGGTTACCGCAATCAGAGACGCGACAATGCAACTCGACGGTGATGGTAGCCCTCCATGTGGACAGCTGCGAAGAAGGGCGTTTAGGTAGGATTTCCACGATTTCTTCTATTATAAACGCTAAAATGGGACCGCTAGAGTTATTTCAGAGGAAAAGATTCGCAAAGCGCGCGTAGAAGCTTTACGACAAGAGCTGGCTGTGCTAGAGTCGGACCTTGCAAGCAATACACTCATCACTCAGGATGCGATCGAGCAACTGGCTAAGGCAGAATGTCTGGATCTCAGCAACCACGTCATGAGCAAGCTGCCGCGCGAGGTGCGCGATATGATCTATCTGCACATCAGCACACGGAATAGCGAACCCATAGAGCGCGAGCATTTTCGCACCACACTGGACCCCCTGACACGGCTGTACTCCTACGACTTTGAGCGGTGGAAGAAAGAACATTTCCCAGAACATTACTGGGATGTAGAGTATGTCTCGAAGCCGCTATACAAGGAGCTAGTAGAGAATTACTATCGCACATCCACTTTTGTCTTTAGCGATGATGCCGGCGTGATGAAACGATTCCTCACAACGGATGAGATGCAACTCGGCTTGCTCCCAAGAGACTTGGTTGGAAAGGTAGAGATACGTCTTAATGCCGTGTCACATGACCGAGGGTCGTTTCGCGCGTACATGTTCGGGGTGCCAAAGAGTCCAGAGCGCATGCGGGAGGCGCTGGACGGGCTCTTCGAGCTCAAGGCGGGAGCTAGCGTGGTGATTAGATTTATAACTGAGGCCAAGACCGAGGAAGAGAGAGAGAAACATTGCAAGGGCGCTATGGAGACACTTTTCGATGCTGAACAGAGGGAGAAACTTGGAAAGTACAAAGTCAAGTTCGTAGTGGATGAGGGGAGGACTTGGAATTTAGGAGAGGCCATGCGACATGAGTGGATGGCTATCCATGGCTAAATTTGGTGACGAAACCAATGAATATGCGCTGAAGAAGGATCCTTTCATGTTGCGTCCCAATCTTTGTAGTCATATGACCGTGATGAGGTAGCAGAGGGCACGTCCAAGAAAAGGGAGAGCTGGGACTGTAATAGCGTGTGCGAGGCCTTTGTCGTGATTGGCTACCATGACGTTATCAGGGTTCCGGCGCGAAAAGCTACCCCGCCATGGCAGAAATTTGTTGTCGCGACTTTTGTGAACTGCCCCTCATTGAATGCTTGCACGCGTCGTCCATACCTTGAACGCTTCGATAGCTAGAATTCAATCCAGAATCTTTACGAGAAACATTTCCATACCTTATCGAAGAATGGCGGGCGTTCCAAACACCTACGATGGTACCATTCTCTCACTTTCCCAGCACGAAGCCGACCGTTGACTTTTACAGCGCCTGTTCACATTGCCGTTATAGGCGGCACTGGTATCTCATCGCTGCCAGGATTCACTCTTGCAGCGACTCTTGATGTTGACACACCATGGGGAAAGCCATCTTCACCAATCTCCATCCTGCAGCATCCATCGCCTACTACTGGCAAGCCCATCCCCGTAGCCTTCATTTCGCGACACGGCCTGTACCACGAGCTTGCACCTCATGAGGTGAAGAACCAGGCCAACATTGCTGCACTGCGCCACCTTGGCGTCCGTACCATTATTGCATTTTCTGCTGTCGGCTCGCTGCAGGAGCATGTCCGACCTCGCGACTTCCTTGTCCCAGACCAGATCATCGACCGCACCAAGGGCATCAGGCCATTTACCTTCTTCGAGGGAGGCATGGTAGGACACGTTGGATTTGGCGACCCATTCGACAAGCGACTGGCTACCATTGTTAGGCAGTGTGGACATGCGCTTGAAGGTGACGGTGTCACTTTACACGACAAAGGAACACTCATCTGCATGGAAGGACCACAGTTTAGCACTCGTGCTGAGTCGAATCTTTACCGATCTTGGGGCGGCAGTGTCATCAACATGTCTGCACTACCCGAGGCTAAACTCGCACGAGAGGCCGAGATAGGCTACCAAATGATTTGCATGGCCACAGACTATGACTGCTGGAGGGGAGATGGCGAGGAGGATGTCAATGTGGAGATGGTCATGGCCCATATGAAGGCCAATGCAGAGAACGCAAGGCGCTTTGTAGGCGCCGTGCTGAATGAGCTGAGCAAGGAGGAACACGCAGACCAAGTCCTCGCGAAGCACCTCGATGGTCAGATGAGATTTGCGGGCGCCATGACCAAGAAGGAAGGTCGGGGGAAAGACGCTGAGAAGAAGCTGCAGTGGCTATTCCCAGGCTACTTCGACTAGGCTACAAATCTATCGACACGTAATCAGCTCACGTACATGTCTGATGGGCTTTGGAACCTACAATGAAACGAAAAACTTACATGGTAGCAGTAGCATTCCCAACCGAGCATCACATGGCTGTGAAGTGTTATGCGAACCCGTTTTTTTTTCTCCCAGACCTGCAACGGTGGCCACAAATTCAAGATCCCGTGCCAACAGCATACCAGAGGCATTTCAATACTCAATACGTTGGTAGCTACCTACAACCAGCAGCAAATCCGCCTTCCGCGGGGCCAAGCTTTAGATCCCACGGGTTCACCCTCTCTGGCACCTTCCTAGTTAGGTTATGATCACCATCAATGGCCTACGTAGACGCGTTAGATCTGGTTAACATCTGTCCATGGCGCATATCCCAAGATTATGCTTATTGCCTTTGCATAGACGTTAACGGGAAGCTTTTGAAAGAAAAGTCTTTCCTCGGGCAACGCGACTGTGTCAAACTGCTGAAGTCCACTAGGTGTGGCCAACCAAACCAATCAAACATACCTGCATGCAAGCGGTTAGTGTGCAACTTGCCACACCTCGTCAAAACCCAAGCTCTAGAGGCGGCAGTTCTTATCATGTAGATCTTGTTGCACTTGGTGTTAAAACTCTCATGATAGCTGCCGCGCTTCCAGGCCAATCATTGTTCACCACCCCGTTGAAGAAAATACCGAGACTCAGCATGGACCAAAGTGCAACACAATTGCTTCCGATTACCAGATACACCATAACTTCCTTACTTTATGGACTCATAAATCTACCATAACGCAAGGAATATTAGTGAAGAAAAGTGGAGCTCTCCGCACTATCTTTACGTACAAAGATGTATTTTGCAAACAAAGATAGAATTGGAAAGATGTGATAGTATTGAAAGAAAATGAAAGCTATCTCTGAGTCTCGATTTGTTTTCAACAGGGGGTTGTTCCCTTAGCACTGTTCAATCCGGAAATCGTGCAGGACATGGGTTCCTATATAGTGCGCTTGGCTATAAAACGACCGATGCCGCCCATCGTCTTAACAAGCCATTGCCTCGACCGATAATCAACTGATACTGCGCCATAGTCACTGCAGCCAACATCATGGTCTTTTCCCGGTTCTTGGCCAAGACCCTCGTGGTTTTCGCACCACTTGCGAGCGTGTATGCGCAGAATGGCACGGCCCAATTCCCATCTCTTATGGATGCCACACTAGACGAGCTGGCTGCTGGGCTGGATTCAGGGGCATTTACCAGCTTAGATCTTGTGCAGGTGAGTTTGATGACGACATGAACGACGGTTAGATCCGGATGCTGACACACCCCAGGCTTACGTAGGACGCATCCTCGAAGTCAACCAGACACTCCATATGGTTGTCGAGATCAATCCAGATGCATGGGCGATCGCAAGAGGAATGGATGATGAGCGTGCTCGCGGCAAGCCCAGAGGGTTAGTTACTAATGTTATGATATCGCTTCCCGGTGCTAAACAAGTCTTAGTCCTCTCCATGGCATCCCGGTGCTCATAAAGAACAACATCGCTACTGCTGATCAGATGAACAATACAGCTGGCTCATGGTCTTTGGTCGGGGCCAAAGTTCCTCGGGATGCTACTGTGGCTTCAAAGCTCCGTGAAGCTGGCGCCATCATCTTGGGTAAGAGCAATCTTTCCCAGTGGGCTAACTACCGCTCCTCCAACTCTTCCAATGGCTGGTCAGCCCATGGAGGACAAACATATGGAGCGTACTATCCCGGTCAAGACCCTAGTGGCAGCAGCAGTGGCAGTGGCGTAGCTACTAGCATCGGTTTGGCATGGGCAGCTCTAGGAACTGAGACTGATGGATCCATTGTTTCGCCTAGTGAAGTCAACAATCTTGTTGGCATCAAGCCCACAGTTGGCCTCACCAGCAGATCTCTTGTGATACCCATCTCGGAGCACCAGGATACCGTTGGGCCTATGGCACGTACGGTCAAGGATGCAGCTCACCTGCTGCAAGCTATTGTTGGCCCTGATCCTCACGACAATTACACCATCGCTATTCCTTGGGCAAAGAACAAAATGAATGCCACCAAGCCAGACTATGTCTCTGCCTGCAAGCTGGATGCTTTGGAGGGAAAGCGAATCGGTGTTCCCCGCAATGCTATTTTCGCTGGTGGTGATTCTACTGCACCCATCCTTGCTGCTTTTGAAAATGCTCTTGAAGTTCTCCGTTCTGTCGGTGCTATCGTTGTCGATGGAACAAATTATACTGCATGGGACGAGTATCTCAAGGTCAGCTCAGGGCCCAGCATCGTTCTCGACGGCGATTTCGCGCCTAATGTTGCCAGCTATCTTGCACAACTCACATACAATCCCAACAATGTCACATCTCTGGAAGATGTGAGAAATTTCACACAGCACTTCCCAGCCGAGGCGTACCCGGCCCGAAACACGCATTATCTCGATACCTCCATTGCACAGTCAAAGAACTTCAGCAACACGGATGCACAGTTCTGGTCTGCGTACCAAAAAAACCTCTACCTAGGCGGAGAAGGCGGTCTTCTCGGTGCACTCTCCACCTACAATCTTGACGCGGTAGTCGTTCCGACATATTCTGCATCCGGCATCTCTGCCAATATTGGTGGCCCTATCGTCACCGTCCCGCTGGGAGCGTATCCACCCAACACGACCGTTGTCACCAACGGATATGGTGATTTGAACGCTACTGCACCCAACATTCCATTTGGAGTTTCCTTTGCGGGTAAGCTGTGGAGTGAAGAGAGCTTGATTGGGTTCGCGTACGCGTTTGAGCAGAGGACAATGGTCAGGAAAGAGATTAAGCCGTATATTCAGCCAAGCATTGAGATTGAAGATGTGCTGGAGGATTGCCAGTGAATGGATTTCAGAGGAGCGACCAATCTAAGGTGGATAAGATGATAAAGGTTACACGTGATGAATGGCTGGCCAACATGGTTCTGGCACTAACAGCTTGAACTTTTGTTTACCTTGCTGCATCTGCATCAAACTTAACTCATACACATGTTTTACTCGTTTCCAGAGAACCTCTTCCATCGAGATGTATGAAGTGTATTCACTTTCCAGTTTCGATAGCTGTTCATCACAACCCTAATATGGGCCACATTGTGCCGCGGCTCACACCAAATAGGAGCTGGGGCAGGGCGTCTTGACCAAACGGGAAATGTGATAGAGTAATCCGACAATAGGCATGTTGCACTGAGAAACAATTTCACGTCACGTAAAGCTTACAGTAGCTCAGCCACCACGAGAACGTATTCTTATGATGTCCAGCTGACAGAAGGGTGGATGTGGAGGAGGCGGTGGTATTGATGGCGCGCAAAACTCATGACGCAATTGGCGATTCTCGAAGCTCCCCAGTGGCGCCGACGCTCTCCGCCACCCCTCAGCAACAATCTCGCAGGCAGGCCAAGCAGAACGCTTCCAAATCAAAACCACGACACCGGCATACATATATTCCCTCCACATGCGCGTCCCTTCCTTTCCATCATTTCTCCGAGCTTTTCATACAGTGACAAACACAACAAGCGCTTTTGTTCGTTCCAGCCCAGCGAACACCATCGGTCGCACAATTCACAGCACTCCTCAGCGCGCAGTCCTTTACCGTTCGATGCCAAATATCCCGTTCTTGGGTGCTCTTTTTGGATCTTCTAGCAGCATGGCGGACAACACAAACTACCCGGTGCAGAAACCCGAAGGTGAATGGCAGGCACAGCTATCGCCTGGTATGTTTATCACGCCCTACCATTGAGCCGAGCTAACAATACTCAGAGCAATTCCGTATTTTGCGGAAGAAGGGTACGGAGCCACCCGGTTCTGGCAAATACGACAAGCACTACCCCGATGCAGGCGTATATACCTGCGGTGGCTGCGACGCGCCTCTCTACAAAGCAAACCACAAATTTGACTCTGGCTGCGGGTGGCCGGCTTTCTGGGATGCCATACCCGGTGCTGTTGGACAGAAGCCAGACCCTGGTCTAGGCATGATGCGGACTGAAATCGTTTGCAACAACTGCGGAGGTCACCTCGGACACATTTTCAAGGGCGAGCGATTCGGCAACCCCAAAGACGAAAGACACTGTGTCAACAGTATCAGCATCAACTTTAGTCCTGAGGATAAGGCCTGAAATGAGGAGATGTTCAAACGCACAAGAGAAAAACTATAGAGAGATGAGTGCATTCCTGTCTACCAAATGAAATACTATTGTTAGCGTCTTGAGTCGGCTTCACTTTACCTTTACCTAGTATCTACTGTGACATTGCGTTTTATCTCGCGCTCTCATCATACATTCATTCACCACTGGAAAGTCGGTCTGGATGTATCAAACTCCCAACATGGATATTTCCTCTCTTTTTCTCTCGTACAATTACTTCTCACGCCCAACACCAACAACACACAACTCCTGTCTGCTACTTCGTAACCATGTCTACGAGAAGTGATCCAACCTCCCCTACCGCGATGGATCCGCCTCTTTGCGGAGTTTGTCCCAAAAAAGCAGCCATCACTTGCCAGACATGCAACAATATGAAGTATTGTTCCGCTGAATGTCAGGAAGCAGACGCCCCAGTGCATGATACCATCTGTAGCAGCTTTCTAGACTTCCAAGAGCGCCCTAGTCCTTACCATTATCGCGCCATCCTCTTTGAAGCTTTTGAAATCTGGCCGAAGTTCATCTGGCTCCTCATAGACGGCGCCCGCGGCGTTCAAGACGTCAACCTAGACGAATGGTCTCAGTATTGCTCTGGAAGACGAAACTCTGCAATCACGATTACGACCCATCAAGGCATCTCCCCACACCGCCAGTACAACCACAGAATTTACGTCGAATACGACGAAGACACGCTTGAAGATGGTCTACCAATCAATCGCGGCCTAATCATGCTCTGTGGTACTAAAGTACAGCGCTTTCGGGGCAACTTTATAGCTCGAGGATACAAGTACAGGGATGACACGACGCCAGACCAGCGGGATCCTTGCGATACCTATATTCCTTGTGGTTGTAACATCGCGCTGGATTTGGACACTATGAGCTTGAATCCTTTGGTCGCATGGTTTTCGGAATATGTAGACTTCGAAAAGAGATACTGCACGTTTCAGTAGAGGAGAGGAAGTATCGAGACTGGACTTGGGCTGCATACGATGGAGGATGGAATTTATCGTATTTGCAGACAGATATGCCCAGCTAAGTAAATTGCTTCTTAAAATACCTGCGATAGTGCTTCGGAATGAGGCTACTCTGTTCCGGGGGGTTTGGCGGATATGAGTACAGCTTGCAAAGCTCGGCATCATGTTTGATGTTCCAGGAATACCATTTCCACTTGGGCCACCAGCCTAAACTTTGGTTATTAAAATTTACAGAGTATTATAAAATGGCTTGTTGACCTTCAACTATAGAAATGCTGCGTAACTCTCATGCCGTGGTTGTGGAAATAGGCTATCGGAAATAGCATCCCCGAGTGGCGACGCCAGTTTTCCCCCGAGGCCCGAAGCGATTGCATTAATTGCATTTTCGCCAATGAAATCTCTACATTGATAGTATCAATTGCGCGCTATCATGCACGGCCGAGACACCCGATCCTGGGATCGAAAATCCGAATCCACATCCATTTTCCCCAGGTTCGTTTCTTTTTCCCTTTGCTTCTTGCCTGAACAAACCAGGCCTTTGTTGTCGCTCGCATACCCGCCAGGCTGATGCCATCAAGTTCTCGATACCAAAATGAGGTATCCACCTCGAGATCTCAACCAGGCGAGGACGCTACTAGCACCGCTTTGAGGAATAAAACAGACCAGCGAAAGTCACGATACAGTTCGGGAGTTGGCGATTCCATATCAGACAGCAACGCTGTATCAAAGTCACTGGAAAACAACACCGAACATGTCACAAGTTCCTCCGGAAAAAGAAGAACCGGGACTCACAGCATATCTGTGAATACCAACGTACCTGGAGCAGACCCAGCTTTACCAAATGCCGATGAGACAGAACACTCTGAAGAAGCCAATAAGCCTGTATCATGGAGTTCACTGCCACGCAAAGACCAGCTCCTAGTACTAGTCCTCGCACGACTATCCGAGCCCTTGACCCAGACATCCCTCGGATCCTACCTTTACTACCAACTGCAATCCTTCGACTCCTCTCTACCGGAGTCGACGATATCGTACCAAGCTGGTATCATCGGCGCCACGTTCCCAGCAACGCAGTTCCTAACCGCCATGCTTTGGGGCCGCTTTTCTGATTCGGAGTACGGAGGCCGCAAGCGGACTATTTACCTGGGACTTGTAGGCACGATGCTGAGTACAATTGGGTTTGGCTTCTCAAATAGCTTCGCTATGGCGGTCTTCTTTCGGTGCCTAGGCGGGATCCTAAATGGAAACATTGGTGTGATGAGAACGATGATCAGTGAAATTATCAAGGAAAAGAAGTTTCAGAGTAGGGCGTTTTTGCTCATGCCTATGACATTCAATGTTGGGGTTTTGATTGGGCCTGTGCTTGGTATGTAGGACACATGTGATATATGCCACGGTACTGATTTGAATAGGTGGTGTGCTCGCTGATCCTGTGGCCAGCTATCCCGCTCTATTTGGACAGGGCTCGACGTTTGGCGGAAAGAAGGGAGTGCAGTGGATGATGCAGTACCCGTACGCGCTGCCCAACCTCGTCAGCGCTATGTTCTTATGCTTCTCATCTTTTGCAGTCCTGTTCTTCCTTGAGGAAACGTGTGAAGCTTGCAAAGATAGACCTGATTTCGGGCTCCGAATGGGCCGATGGATACTCAGGACAGTGTTCCGTCGAGATGTCGCTCCCGAACGAGGTTACAGTATTATTCCTACTGATGACTTGGAATTGCAGCAAACACCCACATCGCCCCAGGCGCATAGTACAGCTCAACTAGACAAGCCCGGCAAACATGTCCGACAAAAGCTCCCCTTCCGCCGCATTTGGACCCGCAATCTGATCATCACGCTCTGCGCTCATGGGGCTCTCGCTATGCACGTAGGCACTTTCAACGGCCTATGGACCCTCCACCTCTCCACCCCCCGCTTCGATCCCGCTCACCCACACCCACCCAACTTCACGCCCCACGGCCTCTTCTTCACGGGTGGCCTGGCCATGCCCCCCGCGCGCATTGGTCTCGCCCTCGCCATCATCGGCGTCATCGGTCTCCCCTTGCAACTCCTCGTCTACCCAAAAATATCGCACAAGCTAGGCACAACACGCTGTTTCCGCGTGTTCCTCGCCTTCTTCCCTCTCATGTACACTCTGGCTCCGTTCCTCAGTCTCGTTCCTAGCTGGACACCGCCGCCGTATGGCGTCTCTGGGCCCTGGATCTGGATCGCCATTACGTGCGCGCTGTCGATTCAGGTGCTGGCACGCACGTTTGCGCTGCCGTGTACGGCTATTCTGATCAACAATGCGAGTCCGCATCCGTCGGTGCTGGGGACGGTGCATGGGATTGGACAGTCGGTGTCGAGTCTCACGCGTACGTTCGGGCCTGTGTTTTTCAGTTGGTTGTTTGGAAGGGGGTTGGATAGGGGGATGGTTGGGTTGGCGTGGTGGTGTATGGCGGGCGTGGCGGTGGGCGGGTGGATGCTGGCCCAGGGAGTGAGGGAAGGGGATGGGCATGAGATATTGTTGGAGGGGGAGAAGAGGGAGGAAAGGAGTTGATGATATTGGAAGTATATTGTTATATATCAGACATCGAAATGCAATAGACATTCTTCGTAGAGAGTATGGGCTGCTATGGAAGATGCGTGTCTTATATATCCCTCCTACTTCTGGACTACACATCTACTCAATGACTACAAAGTACCCCTTATGATATGGTGGTTCGAGATCAAATACTCGTAGTCTGTCAAGCTCAAAAGGCTAGGCAACGTCGAAATCAAAGGTCAATGCCACGTTTTCCGTGATCTCAATAGTGGGCACAACTGGGCTGGCGACAACGAGTCGGACCCACCTTACCTTTGCAACTTCGCCTCCTTGTCATGTGTGATAACGGCATCTACTCCCAAGCCAAACAACATAACAGATTCAAAGTCTGGGAGACATGAGTCAGTCATGTCCTGGAATCCCAGACCTGATGGGCTTTCCTTTGCCTGCATGAAGAGTTTTATAACGCCCCAATCTTCTTGAAGTATCTTTTCTGAACTTGTGACTTTAACATGGTTGAATTCGTTAAAGAAACTTGATGTGCCAAGTGTACTCAGCTGCATGAGCTCCTTGTATAGTGTACCGCGCCACTGATCCATTTTGTCTTGCACATCAACTTGGTATGCTTCTTGAGTTCAGGAAGATCTTGATTGCCATCGTCGTCTTCGTGGGGTCTCCTAGTGATCGCCTATTGAGTTTGTTCCCTTGCGCTATTAACTCGACGGTCATGTTGCTAGAGTGGTACCTCATGCGACTCTGTGGCTGCCAACACCAGGGTGATGCAGCCTATGACGTCTCTTCATACTTGAAAACCACCGTCGATTCATAGCTGGTGTATACAACGCGTATATAAGAGAAACGACCCAGACATTACTAGACTGACGGGAGTTGACCATCACCTGTGAGCTCAGATGATTGAAGTAACGGTCTTCTTGAATCATGCGTACGTGCTGCAACGAAGACATGCATGGTGCCGTCGTAATACGTCGATGCAAGTTCGTCTCGCCATGGACGTCGACAGCAGCGAGCACATGGTTTTACAATCTCCAAGAACCCTCCTACATGGCATGTTTGGTACAAGTTCGATTTTCGTGGGCTCTCCAGGTAGCCAATTGGCCATAACCGCCCCATCGGAGACCAAGCCTTCTGTTCCATCATGTCCAGATCGGTATATTGGTGGCTTGAAAATCAGCGCGGTTTTGAGATCTATATACGCGATTTGTGACTACGTTCCAAGATTGCAGTCCGAGCGGTGATGGTCGGATCGATGGTGGTCGGAGAAAGGAGTCAGGGAGTATAACTGATGGAGTTCCTTGTCGAAAGTGTGCAGCACTTCAAAGGCTTCGCCATGGGCGGATATGGTATGTATTGTGGTCTTCGGTAAGCCTGGCGGCAGCAGGCCTGTATGTGCTCGCGGCAAGGTCATTGATAGCGGTCGTAGTTGCAGAACCCACCAGCAATGTACTACAACTACCAAAGCACTGCTTTTGAATTGACAGACTTAGTTCTGCACCGCTTCAGTGAATTAAGATTTGTATTTATGACAATCTGCATTATATCATCAAGCAGTGCTTGCCACACCGAGCTTTCATTCGCATACAAGCTTGTTGTCGCCGATCGAATTGATAACCACTTGTTGGAATTATATCATATAAATAGGAGGGATTGATGGATTGTATAGGTGGTGACAGATGTCAAGGGATCCGGCGGGTAATATATAATGCAGATATACCAGGAATCCGATATGCTTTGCTTACCGGGGATTCTTTTTGTAACAAAGTTATGATGCCTCCTCTCTCACTTCGTCCTTGGCTGCACGCAAGTTGGTGGTGAAATCAAGCGCTTTCGCCGCCCAACAGATCAGTCGACTCTAGTATCTCAGAAATGTTGGCTTCGTAGCGGCAGAGGAAAGATATTCACGCAGAGAGATGTAGAGTGTTATTTACCGTAAGCTTTCGACATGTTGTCGAGTTTTTGGTGATAGTTTCTTCTTCATCGCAGATACGTGACAGACGCGTAGATACAAGCATTTGAAGAGGTACCGAGACAATCTGCTATAAATCGGGAGAATACGAGGGAGACAAGGGTCAAATTGTAAAAGAGCTGGGGTCTTTGGAAGTATTTCGGTGTTACTGTGATGGCACATTCAAGATAACGCCAGCATATGTACTGAGCTGGATGGGCTGGTGTTCGATAGTCTTTTTGATTGCCGTATCACCAGTTGAGATGCTGTTGACTGAGGTAATTTGGTTTGCATTTTTATTTTCGCAACTAACATTAGCTTTTACCCGTCCACCGCCTAGCAAACAGTACCTAAACAGTCACGAGATAAAAATGTTTGTGCTTGTCTCCTTGGCTCCACTAGCCATCACATGCACGCTAGGATTGGAGTTCCTTCAGGTATAAGCGTCCGCATGCTCTGAGCAAGGTATGATCCATGACCACGCGCCAATCTCATTGTCTAAAATGAGATCAGTAACTAAAAAACGCTTGAGCGATAGTCAAACACTGAAACTATGGTAAGGGAGACGGCAAAGCTTTGGTTTGGTGCTAGCTGTTTGATTGCGGAGAATTGATGGTCTTCCCCTTTCAAAGTGTTTTGCAACTAACAGACATGTTAAGTGGTTTCAGAATCTCAGCCTTCACAATGCAAAATAGAAGGAGGTGAAAGGAAATTTTGAACAGACTTGAGTTGTCATCGGTTGAAAGTTATAATACATATTGTACGAACTGATATCATGCAAAAAGAATTGAGAACAGCAACATGTTTACCTGACTCCGGCCATGCTATGACGCCACTAATGTTGAAACCGAAAATGCTAAACCCCGACAAGATTACGCCAAAATGGAAAACTGGAGCTGTATAGTTACAATACGTTGCGAACCACAACACACGGGTTGTTTCTCACATCCCGAACTAGTGGCGGTGATGATGTTCCAGGAATGTGAGAATGGTAAAAGCGGGTGTGTGAAGGGGAAGACTCATTGAGGAAAGTAGTCGACCTGGCGGGAGAACGCGTGTGAGTAAAGAGCGGATATGTGGGCATGCGCAGTGACTCAGCAGGTGATGCAGCATTCCGATCGAATGAATCTCGTGCGCTTGAAGGAGAGAGCGGTGAGAATTCAGGAAGACGTTGTGTGTTTGGACTAAACCAATTATGTATAGCTGCGCCCATAGGAGAGGTAAGATCCTGAATGGATCCTGGTCGGCAATGATCTTCATTGAGTGTTGATAATGGCGCAGTCTGTAAGCGTGGTTTTATAACGGAGCTCTGAGTTGGAATGTGCTGAGAAAGTTTGCTGGAGAAAAATTCCCTAGGTGATGGAGTGCGAGGGCTCAACTTTGCGGAAGAGTGTGGGATGATGTAGTCTGAATGAGAGCGCATGGCTCTGACGGATGTTTCATTTGCTGATAGCGACGTCCTTCTCTGGGGTTGTGAAGTTCCCAGTATTGATTGGTGAGGTGGTGAGAGCAACGAGGTTTGTGTTTGTGGTGTAGACAAAGCTGGAGTAGTAGATCGGCTGGAGTAGCAAGAGCTCGGACTTGGAGGACTGACGCATGGCATCTTGGGAGGCGGAATCGGTGCCTTTCTTGAAGGTACAAAGGAATGTAGAAGCAGAGCTTGTGGCGATGTGCTCCATGGCGACCACAAGCTTGAGTTCTGCGACCGTGGGCTTACCAGCTCATTCCAATTTTTGTGAGGACTGCGATGGGGGATGTATATGTTCAAACCTTGTACGCTCTTCTTTTCATCTAGCGAGTGTTGACGCCCTGTCGCTGAGTTTGGAGTCATCGACTTTGCAAAGGAAATAATGGGTGAAGCTCTTGGTAGGAGTTCGTAGCTAACAGTCCTTTCTGTAGATGGATTCTGAAAACTGATGCTTTGAGACTTAATTTGTCTCCGAAACCAGAGTGACGGTCTCTGGTAAGCGGTTTCCTCGTCCTGGATACGCCTCGAGGCTTGTTTCGAGGCAGAAGCTTGTAGCTTACTATCAAGCTCTCTACAGTAAGGCATTATGAATGGGATGCTTGCTGTAATGATACTGAGACAGATTTGAACTTGTGATGCTACCATTGGCTCCCAAACTCGATGCTGGTAGTCATGTCGTGTTGCGAGAGGGTAAAGCCAAACCATTCGAGTAAGCGCAGCTCCCACAACCAGGAAACGAGGAGCAAAGCATGAGATAACTGCGATCTTGCACGACAACTGCATCTGAGTGTATGCCACAATCTTCGCTGATAATATAACGAGCGAGATCTCGGTGAGCACGTCGATGGTGCAGTAAAAGATCCAGAAGATCTGCTGTCCTAGTAATTAGCATCCAAGCCCTGCTCTAAATACAAACTACTCACAGTGTTGATACAATATGAGCCTTCTATTCTCCAAGGATGGGGAAGCCCACACTGAACGGCAATCGTTATCAGAGAAACCAGAGTCCAAGTAAGAACAAAGGTCCCAAGAGTAAGTACGGCACGGCGAATGAACCGCTTACCGGCTACGATATTGTAGAAAAGGACAAGAACGGAGAGCTTGGGAAAGCAAACAGCAGAGATATAGAATAGCTCCGATGCATAGTAGCCTTTTGATATGACTTCTACTTGTTCATAAGTCCAGGATGTAGACATATTGTCGCTGTCGGCTGCGAGCGCGAGTGTCGTGACTGATAGACTGATTCCCAATACCTGTTGTTGTCAGCCTCAGCATCTGGTAATTTATGGACCTACTTACAGATGCTAGAAGAATGAAGCCGTCGTCAAGGCCGACTTTTCGGAAAATCATGACCTTGGTAGCCTGACGTACAATAAGGACAACGGCTACAACGACTGACATAGTCCATGATAATATCTTGACGGCTTCCATGTTGCCAAAAGGGAATACAAGAACGTCCCAGGAATGAGAAGCTACCTTTGGTATTGTGCATACAAAAGAGAAATTGCTAGATCATGAGGAAGTTGAGCAAACTGATGGTTGTAAGAAAAAGGGCGATTCATAGAATGATTAAAGAGTTGGCGATCCGTTTCGTCATCAGAATGGTCGAGATAGATTTGCAGAGGACTCCTCCTCAGTAAGTAAAAACGATATTAGAGCCGTGTTGATGATATGGGAAATGCTCCTCTAAGGCAACCAAGGCATACAGATGCTTCACCTGCAACAGATCCAGGGTCCAAAAACAGCACAGTGTACTAGCGGCCCGAGAATATCTCATCAGGTCTTTTCTGGTACTTTTCCGCCGAATGAAATCCTTAGCAACTGTGTCTGGCCCCATGACACTGTTGTTAAAGAGTACTAACGCGATGCACTCCATTGCCGTTCCTGCAAACCAAACACGCGTACCTGAGGGTTCTTCCTGTTGTGCCATGGTAAGCACAGAAGCGAATTAAGAGTGTCGCAGGATGGAGCTAATTCTGGACAACTAAGCGCTCGCGATAGGTTGCCCATGCCATTAACGGGTGGGGTGGCTGGCATCCAGGCCGGGTTCGCGCATTAGTCTAAGGCGGCATCGTGCCACACCCGTCGGGGTAGCGCGGCGCACTGACAGCTGCAAACAGTAATCTGCAACGCCGAATCAGATGCGACGTGCATTCTGCCTGCTGGATGAAAATGGGGCGGGGGAAAATGTCGGGACTAACGGCGAGGTAGAATTCATCACCACTAGGTCGAAGAGCTCAGTCCTGGTAAGGCCCGTTGGTGGCTACGCGTGCGATAACGCCCATCGCATCACCAGCACGGTGCAGCTTCCAGCGTGAACTGAGGGATACGACACCCAACGAGGCTGCTATGCTGCACCTCGGTGTCATGGCCAGTTATGGTGCTGTGTTTAGATGCTACCCACGCAGGATACGTATCTTTTCTTAGATCTGCCTACGCATTTCATCCCTGTCCCTGCAATTTCATCCCTGTCAGTCACGAAGCGAATGGATCAATGCTTCAAACATCCGGTAAGCGAGAACTTGTTGGAAGTAAACAAAGATTCCTATTCTTGAATTTACCCATTGCGAATCTGGCAGCTGCTTCCAAATATGAAGGCCATCGGGTTAACGAGCGATTCGAGAAGAGGAAGAGTGCCGATGTGCGCGCGCATTTGAACATGCTGAGGTGGAAGGAGAGATGGCAACGGTGGTCAGGCGCAAGTGAGAGATGGAAAGATCGCGTACGCACTTGGAAGCCTCTCACGGTTGAGAAGAAAGAACCCGCCCTTAGCTTCGATGGGACTGTGAAGGACCTGCCGCGTAGAACTAAGAACAGAATACACAACATAATCTCCAACTGATGCAATCCGAGATCAGACGCACCGACATCCAACTGAAACGGTATTCATGGCCAGTGGAGAAAGATTGCAAAGGTGATCAAGATGATGCTAACGCCACCGCGCAGTATATCCCCCGATCCCGCGTCTTTCCCGAAACGGTATCGGCCCGCTCTCCATACACAGCGTCGTGGATAAGCCACGTCAAGGCCATAGAACGATCTTCTACCTCGTTTTCATCGCCCTATAGTTGTGGGCTGTCACAGCGGGTAAGCACCCCTCTGATCCATGCGAAGAAGTCCAATGCTCCAACCATCCATTTGACATTTCCCATATCAAGGCTATCAAGACATTGTCAATCGAAAGCGACCTCAACCCTAGCTACGCAACAGCATGTATATGCACTGTCAAAGTCAATATCACTCATCTGAACGCCTATGACAACGTATCCATGCAATTCGATCTTCCAGTGTCTGGAAACTGGAACCGCCGATTCGTAGGACAAGGTGGTGGCAATTTTGCTACCGGTCGCTTCGATCACTCGAATTCACTCGCGGACGGGTGGGCTGTCGGCTCTACAGATGGTGGTCATTCGAATGAACATCATTCCGATATATCTTGGGCACTATATGAGAATAGAACCGTGAACTGGAATCTCCTGGATAATTTCGCCCATCGTAGTCTTGTCGACTTGATCAACGTTGGCAAAAGCGTCACCACGCAGTGCTACAATGAGAGCCCTCATCATACCTACTGAACTGGTTGCTCGGATGGAGGTCGACAATGTTACATCATTGCACAGCGATCTCCCGGGCTTGTCGATGGAATTCTTGCTAATGCGCCTGCACTCGGCATCGAGCGTCTCGCCATGTTGGGCTTCTGGCCACAACTTTTGATGAAGAAAAGGAATGTCTTTCCGCTCAACTGCGAACTAGAATTTGCCAGAGTCAAGGCCATTGAGCATTGCGATCACCTAGACCATGTGTGCGACGGCTTGCTGGAGGACCCGCAGCAGTGTAACTTCAACCCCTTGACTCTTGTAGGCCAGCCAGTGCCCAACCGCATGTCCAACACGTCCGTCATTTTCTCCAAAGACGTGACTCAACTCATCGCCGAGCTTCATAAGGGAATACAGTGGGGTCTGGATCCAGATATCACCACAAGAGGTGCCTGGGGTACTAACATGACAGTTCTGGCAAATATCAGCATTTCAAACGGTTCGCGCTCCATTGCACCGCACTTTCCTACCGCTAGCTGGCTGAAGAACATCATGTTTAGAGATCCCAATTAAGACCTGGCTCATGTAAGTGAGAGTGAATATTGGGATCGCTACCATAAAACCTTGGCCGAATTTGCCAGCCTTCTGCACTCGGATAACCCGGATCTTTCCGCTCTTCGTGACTCAGGTACCAAGATGTTGACCTCCCATGGGCTTCAAGATCCAGTTGTGCCTTATGAAAATACCATAGAGTACCACAAACGGGCGGAAAGGATCATGGGTGGTGCGAATGAACTGAATGAATATTACCGGCTGTTTCTTGGTCCAGGTGTTTTGCACTGCTTCCATGGGATTGGGCCTAAACCAAGCCCAAAGACTTACATGAGCGCTCTCATTGACTGGGTCGAAAACGACAATCCGCCCAAGACCTTACGAGCGGAGAGAAGATGTACCCCCACTCTCGACAGCCGCACCCATACCGTACGTTGCCCGGAAGGGCAATTGACAAGGGATCTTTGCCTTTGGCCCGCAAAGCAGATGTACAGAGGAGGAGATCCAGGCTATGCTTCCAGCTGGACTTGTATAGACGGTGCGCAAGCGTCTCACGAAAACGTCGAACACACGCAGGCAAACTTTGCGCAGCGCTTGGTAGCTGATGTAATGGCCGACAGCATCCGTTCGACGTGAGATGGAGAGTTTTCATGTGTGGTGTCCATCGCACTGGCCTACTATCACCTGGATCGGCAGCCCCTTTCCCGTACGTTCGACGCCTATCGCGCGGTAATCTCGGTATGACTATTGATTGCCCAGATGCTAGGACTCTTCTTTCCCTGTTTCAACGTATGGTTATCCATGACTTTCGTAGGCTTGGTATCAGTAATGTAATAATGTGCTCCTGACGCGTGTGTTTGATTGGGTTTTGTTGTCATCAGCCTGGTACCTGTGCACTCTTAGTATGACTGTCGGGCCGGAAACAGCCCTAACATTCACTTGGCTGTGAATTTGGTGCCCGAAAAGACATGGGCAGATTCAACAATAAGCCCGATGAATCAGATTGTCGAGTGGTTGCCCAAACAAATCTGATTTAGACACGAGAGAAGAAAAAGCATATGCTGCCTGATTTTCACAGCATTCGGTTCTTTGCTGCACTGCTGACAAGCTTAATGTAGCATGACACTAATGCTTCAACCAGGTTTCGTGACTGGGTCCGCACGGCGGCTCCCGTAGCCCTGCAACCTTTTTAGGTCACCCTACTCTACAGTCGTCACCATTTTGGGACGCACACAATTCTGTTCCAATCTTGAAACGCACTGATCCTCGACGATCCCTGTCAGTGCGATACCTTGGGCGGCAATGGTTGGATCCGGCACCCCACCACACGAATCAGTAGTCACAAAAGGCTAGAAAACAAACGAAACATAATGCTTGCTGAAAGCTTAGCACAGTTACCGTGCCCTGTGGTTTGTGGTCAGCGTGACGAAGCTCGTGGGCCCGACATGTCTTCAGTCCTGGGTGCAGGCTTACCCAAGCCCCTTGGCAAAGCAAAAACAACACACTGACGGCGGCGAGTCGTTGCTGCTGATGTGTGCTTGTTACGTCTTAAAGCCGGGGTACGCCTCAACAACACCTGAGGATGTAGGGGACATCCTCCATACTGATGTTTTTGTTGCTTTCTGCAACGGCCACTCGCTTTGTACAATTTGACCCTTTTCCCCACATTCCCCTTTCTCTGTTCTTGTTTTTGGTTTTCATTGATATCTCTAACACACTTGTGGCTGCCCATTATGAACGCATCAGCAACTGTTCGGGCCTCGTATGTCCGCCAGGCGCGGATAAGCATCATCGGTCACCCTGTTGTGGCACTGCGACCTCATTCTACTGACGAAGACAAACTCCAAAGCATCATCCGTATCGACCATATCGACTATCGTCAGCAATGCGATCAGGAGCGAAACGGCCAACCGGCCAACTTTGATGTCGAAAAGAGCGTGATCAACAAAGCACAATGCGTCGATAACAAGTATCTGCAACGCTCTGATGATGAATCCATCATGGAATGGGAAGAGGATATATCTATACGTGTGCGCCTGAAAAAGATGGTCACTGTCTTTCCCTACCGCGACCCCATTTACCTAGTAGCCATCATATTCCTCCTCGGCTCCATCGACCTCGTCTTCAGTGCATTCTTCGAACTCCTCCCTCTCCTTGAACCCGCATCCTTCGAAAAACCTGAGGAAGTGATCGCAGTCCCCATAACTCTCCTCCTTGGCTCCATCCTCTTTTTTGTAGCCGGCATCTTCGACACTTTTGGCGCTCTCAACGCCGACCGCGGCACAATCAGCAGTACAAAGTCCAACCCAGACAAAGTCCGGTACCGACCTGCTCTTGTCGGCACTCCCGAGTTCCGATGGATACCCTCGTCAGAGAAGGTGTGGGATCTCACCATCAACAGCCTGGCGTTTCAAGCAGGCCTTCTTGTCCTCTTTGGCGGCGTCATCTTCGTGTTCGCCGGTATCGTCGACTTTCCTGGTGTTATTTCGCAGGAAGACCCGCTGTTTTCTTCCATTGTTTTCGGACCGCAGGTTGTGCATGGCTTGATCTTCTTTGTTGCCAATGCTATGCTCGCTTATTCGGAACAAGAGCAATGGTACAAACCAAAATTCACGGATCCGGATTGGCTGAGCGCACTGCTCAATACCATAGGAGGGTTTGCGTTTATGATGGCAGGCATTTTTCTGTTTCAGAGGGGTCAGGAAAATGACCTAGGTGAGCTGTATGGTGCTATTTCGGCCTTGGCGGGAAGTTTGGCGTTCATGAGTGGAAGCATTGTGCGATGGTATGTTGTTTTGGAGGTTTGGTAAATTATTCTTTTTGTTTGAGTTTGCGAATGCTTGTTTGTTTTTCTAGCCTGGAGTTCCTGGTGTTCTTCACAAGTTTTTTCTTCATTGGGCTCGGGGCGGTACCTCTCAGGGTAATAGTTTAATGGTTTCCTTTCACGCAGCGGACAAAATCTCATTTGTTTACTCGGGCGCATGTTAAAAAAGGTTTGCTTTGGATGCGACATGTTTCTGTCGAATCATATGTCTTGGACTGTATCTGAAATGTCACAGGAAAGCAAAGTTTTATCAAATCTATTTATTCAAGCTACTTTATGTATAGTTGTATATTGAGGTCATCTTTCTTGGCACATGACTGATCATGAAACGCATATTGTATCGGTATATGGATCCGCAATGTATATACCTAATGATCTATCAACAACAACATTCACTACATATGTAATCATTACTTTATCGAGCGCTACTAAAAGAAATTTTCATAGTTACTAACTTGGGTAAGTGGCAGAAATTCGTATTTTCTATGCTACAGTCAATAAGTGAAGATTATACAATTAATAGAACCGCATCCCTTCACAAAAATATTATTTTCAACTATGCTATAAACTACGTAAGCTTTTTTGGTTATAGCGCATGTTGCTCATCCGAGAAGAGGTGGGTTGGGTGCTAGTCACATGAACGTCTCATTCACTCTCACTCTCACTCGCTTAGCTGCTGACGCAATCGTCAGTGCAGAAGCATCCACATTTACTTTCAAGGTCACGCAAAACATGATTAGACATTGTGTGCAGGTAGCAAAATTGGCGTATTGCTGGACGCGTGAGTACAATACTTTGAAAACTCCTTCTCAACCCAGCTATGGCAAATTCACAATCACTTTGAGCTGAATCATTGTTAACAGACAACTACTTTCACCTCATTACCGCCCTCAACTTATTAAACCTCTCAACACTACATCCTTTTTGATATTCAACGACATCTACGCACTCTACATCTCGAAGCTGATCACGATGTTGACGCCAAAAGCACTTGCGCTCGTTTTGCTTGGGGGCGGCGTAAAGGACCAGCTTGCACCAGTTGCCAAAAAGCAAACTTCTCTTGCTCAAATGGCAAACAATTATTTAACGATGCTGGGGGCTCCGGAGCTATACTACCTCCCTGAAGAATCCATCGATTCAAATTCGATTGTGTTCACAAAGCAGCAAGTAGTCGCCGAGATCGAGGAGATTATCGAAACTCCTATGATCACTACTCCTATAGTTACAAAGAATCTTCCAAAGCATGTTATACCAAGCCCAACTGTGCATGATCCTGCAGCTGAATGGTCTTGGGGTTTCTTTCCCGAGGTGAACTTTTCTGCCCTTCTCACGACTGTGATTGGACACCTTCTCATCAGTCCATTCATTTTCCTGTTTTTCGTTATATATTGTATCATCATCAAGCCGGCTCACTTTGCCTTATCCTACTTCATGGATCTTGATTCTATTGGAGAGTACGTAAACCATTTTTTCGAACACTGATTACCAGCATTTACTAACTTAATCAGGATATTTGACTTACTTGAAATCGTCTCCGAGTACCGATACGGAATTTCCTTTTGGCTCTGCCTCATTCAATACCGCTACAAGAAATCCCTGACGATATCCATTATTTCCTTTCTTGCTTCTGTCCGCAAGAAGGTTCACAAAATCACTTACTCTGGGGGAGATCTCAAAATAAGATTGCGCAGGGCTGAGGGCAAGGTTCGTGGTCACAGCGTACTCCTCAGGGATCTTGGTATCGCCAAAGATACTCATGCTACTGCGTTGGCAACACAAAATGAGAACATCATGAATATCGCGGAACGACTGGTCAATGACGAGGAGGACCTCGGCGACCTTGGGGAGAGGATGACGACTTCTGAGGAACGCATTTACGCTATTGAAAACTTCGTTAATCAGGAAGCTGCACCAATCCTTATTGAGCGCATTAAAACGGAGCTTGACCGCATCACGTCCACTTTCAACCACGAGGCAAAAGACATCATCTACCGCATGCAATCTCTCGAATCCGAGGTAAAAGAGCTGAAATCCGCAAAGCAGGCTAAAGACGACGAGATCAAGGCTCTGAAGACCGCACTCGGCGATTCGCAGATCGACAAGGTTGAAATCGAGGCACTCAAGACTGCGGTGAGCGATGCGAAAAAGTAAAGCGAGACTCTCGAAGGCTTCTACCGCAGCTAAAACCTCAATAAACTTAACGCCAACGAGTACTATCACAAGGTGTTGGCCACAACACCTGCAGGCCAACTTATTCCGCTCATGACCGCCTACAACACATCCGTTTATATGCATATCTCCGCAGCAACGGAGATGATACGCCGCATCTCTGCTGGACATCCAACCACTCCCCCTACTGTGGGTCGTTCACAGAACATAGGTTATAATATCCCTGGCCGATACCCTTCTTCAACTGCTTCTCCCTCTAGCTTCCCTCGTGGGGGCTCTCCCAGTGACTTCAATCCTGGTAGCTCTCCCGGTGGTTCTCCCAGTGGTATGAATTCTCCTCAGAAGAGATGAGAAACCCTGCTTGGTTTCTTTCCCTTTGAAGTGTTCAACCCGGATGTTGAACTGGCTTCTCCCTCGGTTTTGCCTCCTCGATCAATTCTCTCTCGGTCGTGAATCGTTATCAGTTTTGTTTGTTTATATGATATGGTCATAATTCGTATAACATAGAATGCTTGGTTAAAGAATGATGCTTGGCGTTTTCTTGCTCTTTTTTCTCTTTATCTGCTCTGTTTGCTAGTTTATTTGCTCTTTTTTTTGTCCCCATTTTTTCTTCGGTGTATTTCTGTGAGCAGAACCATGACGAAGGCTGGATCATTACTTCATAATAAAACCAACCCCACCGCATTTTTGAAAACTTGAAAAAGAGTGGATGAATAATCACCCATGATTAATGACCAGATGATTCATTGTATTTCGCCCATCAGTAAGGCCATGTTCCACACTCGGCGATCAGCGTTTCGCCATTGTAAGTGTTCAAAGAGCCTACCACACCGCCATGTAGCAACAGCACCCGCTCCTTTCATGACTCTCTATTATTAGGCTGCTGTTAGATGTGTTCCCAAGTTGCGAGATGCACGGTGTACCGAGAGACTTCGTGAGTAAAACTCTTTCCAAATTTCGCCCATGGTTGTTAGCGACTAGACCAATTTTCGGAGCAGCTTGGAAGAAGACCCTCCTTCAGCAGGAGGCGACTCTAAACAATGAGTTCTTTTTATCAACATTGTGAGTAGAGAAACAATGGTATTCATCTCGTAAAACATTCAAGTACAATTGATAATTTACTTCTAAATTAGCTCTGTAGCGATGGCGATTCGAGAAGATGATTGGTGGCTAGGCATTGTGCAGAACGGATAGGCGCTACAGATTGCAGGTAATAATACATATACCAAAACGCATAGGGAACCTCAATTTCTGTTGTCGCAGATGCTTTATTCACCACATATCACTCTATCCTTCCATTTGCGTGGCTCTGGTAACCCCTTCAACAGCCTGATGACCTAATCCCCCAACAGCGGCGCCGCATTCCGGACAACGCGCAAGTTGCATTGGCATTCCGCATTCGCCAATAGCAAACTAAATAGAGGGTTAGTTTCTAAGCTATACAGTCGCTGGTTGCGACACTTACAGGATGTCCATTTGCGCAATTGTACCAGTGACCCGAGTGTGTTGCGATACCTTCTCTACCACTTACCATCGCCTTCTTGATTTCGGCAAGTTCTTCAGCAGTTACATCCTCATACCATTCCCTTCCAAGCATCTGAATGCTTTCTTCGACGCAACGTTTCAGTTGACCAGCATTTTGAAAGGGTTGATCGCATAGTTTATAGGCTTGCTTTAGAAACTCTTTCGCCTCTTCTACATACTTAGTTGCCTCCTTTCTATCCTCTACAGACAACCCAGATGAACGATAGAGGTACGCATTCGTTGCGAAGTAGATTGAAGCCTCCGCTGCGAGTTTGGGAAGTTTCTCGACCACGCAATCATTCATCAGCGCGGCGCAAGCTTCATGAAAGCTTGGGTAAGACTTTGTGGATCACCCCCGGGAGTTTTATATTTTCAGTTGATGGGCTTGATCTGAGCTTCTTTATCATCTGGAACTTATCTTCCAGCACGAGAGAGTCTAACTTGATCTGAAGAATGCGGCCACCAAAAGTCACTCTCCGGTCTCGTTCGACGGGGGGGACATTGTCTTGGTGGATGCTAAGCGAACCGAGTGCATTGGCGAGAGATCTAGGATCTCCTACAATGCTGTTACTACTGGCGTGGACAATAGCTTCGTGAAGCTTATGAGCTGGTTGATGTCGGTCTGCAACACTCCGAAGGAAATCTTCAATCTTTCTTTGTAGCTTCTTAGACTCATGGTACCGGGTTCCAATCTTTGATACCACATCCTCTGTAGAGTTCTTAATGCTGTTTCTCGACTTTTCCAGACCAGATTCAAGATTTTCAACCTCCTTTCCCAACTCTTGAAGTTCATTCTTGCCGTTCATCAGAAATCGTTTTGACATTTCATCCATTACCGCTCTGTTGATGACTCGGTTGTATCGCTGAGTGATGTACTGCATGATTGGCCGCTGGCAGTCTGGGCACTGGGGTATCTTCGTTGCTAGAGAGCTGCTGATATCTGCCAGGCCGGCGAATTCTCCGAGGGTATTAGCAGTGTAGACTTCACTCATACCGACGAGACCATCCAGCGATTCCGCCGTGAAGAAATGCCCACACCCGAGAACGACAATTGGGGTCTCGTCGATATTGATTTCGCTGTAAGTTCTCATTTCGAGAAGATCAACCCTGGCATCTGGCTTGGAGCCACAGGCATGACAATAGTCGATGGGGCATTCTTCGCCACATATACCTGGACATTGATGGCCACAAGAAAGATACCTCGAGCAGCGCTGGTCACAGGGCAGTCTGTTACAAGGTGCAGAACACGGCCTAAAAGGTAATAAAGGTCAGCATCTGTTAGATTGACTTGAAATGACGGACTCGAGCAGATGCTAGACTTACATGGTGCATCGCCCACGATGCTGGCATTCCCATGTGCATCTCTCAACACATGGTACACATGGCTCATGGCAGCGCAAGGTGCATTTGGAATGCCGGCAGCGGACTTCGCAGGGAGAAAAGCAAGGACCGCAGTCTTTTCCGTGGCAAGTCTTTTGACACAAATGGTTACATGTGCCAAATCGGCGTCCGCATGGTCTGATGCATTTCTGGTGTGAGATAGAAACTTTGCCGTTAGTATCGTTACGGTTACAGCTACTACATGTTCCTGAACAAAGGTGACCGCAGGGTAACATTGTAGCGCAAGGCCTTGAGCAAAGATAGTCTTCTGATGCCACGTCGACTGAGCAGGTCACCTCCACCGTATGCTTGCAGGACGGAACAAGCTTCTCAACCAAAATTGAGCAGCGGAGTATACCGGCATTCTGTGCTTGAAAACAGAATACTTTATCCTTGAAATGCCCGCAAGGAAGTGAGACATTGTTTAGTTTGATGTGACACTTTCCGCAATCCTCCCCGCACGTCGGCTTCTGGCAGGCATGTTTGCATGGTTCATGCAGCCTTTGACAAGGCTGTGTGCACAAAAACACGTTGTGCATACTCTCCGAATGACATCTGGACTGGCACATATGGCCACACTCAGGCAAGCGCCAGGGACATGCGAGGCGACATCCTCCTTCCGGGCTGACTTTGGGAAAGTCATGAGGTTCGTGAATTTTGATCTCAGTTTCGGGATGGCGTGGGCAGCTAAGCTCCAAACTTGTTCCCACGGCGTCAGTCATCCGAAGCATGTTGATAACTTTCTGCCACATTTCAATGTTTGAATATGTGTCTGAGTTGCCAATTAGGTACATTCCGTGCTGAGCTCGACTAAGAAGAACGTTGATTCGATTCGTCGTCCTGAGGAATCCGACCCTCTTCTCGTTATTGCTTCGGACAAGAGAGATAATGATTACCTTGGCCTCTTCACCTTGGAAATTGTCGACAGTCGCAATGCGTAGGAGATCACTGAGTTTTTTCTTTTCTAAAATGGTCTTACGGTGTGTTGAAAGTAGCTCTGCGGCTTCATGTGGGGGGCTTTCGTCGCCCTCTGTGAACCCGTCCTTATCAAGTGCTTCCTGGTCTCGGTCGCTAAGTACGATTTCAAAGTCATTTCTCATTGCTGAGCGGAGCTTCTGCAGCTGTCCAGTGTAAGGTGTCAAGACAGCGATATCGCTGCTTCTATAGACACCTTGCCGAACAATGTGGCGGACCAGACCATGCACCATTTCTACCTCCCAAATGTTTGAATGAGACTTGTGATGTAACTCCGAGCTTTGTCCCTCTTCGAAGCGGTTATGATCCAGCCAGTAGACGTTCTTCTGCATTCCAATGACATTTGGAAGGTCAATAGTGGTACCGTGATCGATCAATCTGGGATAGACGGTTTCCCGTATGAATTTCGATATCTCAGGACGCATTCGCCGCTGCACGTTCAGCTGGGCTACTGGAATTCTAGGTCGCCCAGATTGCCCCACAGAAAGCCTTTCAAACTGACTTCGATCTAACTGGTACAGGCCGCCCTGATTACTTTCGAGCGAAGACCATAGTTATTTATTTGGGGACGAAGTTGCTGATGGTCCCCGATCTGAATCAGATGTTCGATCTATGAACTTTTTCGTTAGCATGCTTGTGCTGGTACGGGGCCGTTTCTGGGAGCAGTTTACCGTCGGGAGCAACGCAGATAGCATGTGCGGTTCCATGACTTCTCCAGCTTCCTCGCAGATCACAATCTTGCATCGCACATGCCGCAGAGTGGAAATTCGTTTTGCCAGACCTGTGGTAGTGATTCCAATGATGTCCGCCGCTTGAAGCACTCTTCGGTCAACTTCGTCGTGGATATTTGCTAGTTGCTCATACGCCGAATCGGTGATTTTCACACTCTCGTAAAGATCATCCAGAGCATCAGCATAGATCTCTTGACACCATAAATCCATAAGTGTTTGTTTCTCTTGCTGTGACAAGGAATGAACGTTGACTGCCGCCTTCTGTAGAACGTCGTTGACCCAGGTGGCCGCCGGTCTGATTTCGCCATTCTGTGTGGCTTTATCATCACCGCTTTTGGGGGGAAGCCAGACATCAAAAAGAGGCTTACCAACACGCTCAAAACCGTCTTCATCAAATCGACTAAACTGCTTGTGAATCTGCGGGTGCCTGCGCATGAGATGATGCTGCAAATTCGACCAGTTGGCATGTTTGGAAACGCCATGAAGTCGCCCTAGAGTCTTCCTGATTTTCTCAGACTCTTTCTCCAAATGCTCGTATGCTTTGTGAAGTAGAAAGCCTTCGGATCTTGTCTTGCCTTCCGTTTGAGAAATCTTCCGAAGGTTGTGTTCTTCTAGAACGGTGGAGTGGCTCTGGCCTCCGATGCGAATAGTCTTTCTGATTCCATTTTCGATCAGATGCTCTAGAAACTGATCAAGCGCGTGGTTGGTGTAGCACCTTGTCTATCTTTAGCCAAGGATGTAAGTATTGGAAACTCGACTTACACGACAATAATAGGCCCTAAGTCCACTCTTGATTTACAGTCCATTAGAATCTTCATCAATTCGACGCCAAGATACGACTTTCCAGTACCAGGGGGGCCTTGGATGAACGCAAATTCTCGCGTTAAAGCCGATATCAACGCCTCGCTTTGGCCACGATCTAGTCCGGTGCGAGCTTCAATCATGTCAATCATAGCTGTGTCACCGGGAGAAGAGGTCGGCCGGACGTATATATCGTCATTTACCACCTCGGATTTCTTGAAAATGGGCTTCAAATTGAATGCAAATTCAGGACGACGAGTGTAAAGCGGGGCCGGTACGTCGAGAGTGTTTCCGCCTTTTCGGTTCTGCTTGTTCTCAACTTGGTCAGGGAGTATACAATCTTTGAACGGCAGCCTGCTGTGCTTTTGCATTTCTTTCAAGTTCTCGAGGATTGGTACAAATGTGGCGGGAATAATACCAGGGAACTCTAGAAGGAGTCCCCGAGTATTTCTGCAGCTCAAGGAAACGACCAAAGCTACTTGTGTCTGATCGATGGCTACCAGCTTTAAAGTGATAGTACACCGATAGTCTTCCTTGGCGAGGCTCCGTTCGTTCTTCGTGTCTGTATCTCTTCTGCTGACAGTGAAGAACATGTGCTGAACTTGACCATCGCGAACCGAAATAAATGAGACAAGGATACCTTCGCCAAGCCTTTTTGAGTCTTGCCACCATTTTTGTCTCTCTTTCGCTGATTTTCTACGTAGCTGTGGGAGTTGTTTGAACGATATACTTATTTCGAGACCATGACGACGGTCGAATGAGATATAGCTGATGTAAGCATCCGGATAGTGGAAAGCCCGAAAATCTCCAAGACTGAGCTTTGGATTGTCGATACAAGCTGGATCGTTTTGTATAGTGTGCAAGAACAATCTTAAAGCCGTTTTCAGTTCTCCGAAAGTATCGTAACGAAGAAGACGAAAGAATGTGTCAATATGTCTCTCAACCTTATCTTGAAGGAAGTGAGGCTGGTCAAGATTGGTGGATGGCAAAAAGTCGATTGCATCGCTCATGATTTCCTCAGAAGTGGGAAAGATCTTGACATTAATAATGTCAGGCTTGTCGTTGTCGTGGCGATCTTGTGGCATTACCAGATTGCGAGGATATGTCGACTTGGTGACCATTTCTGCATGCGTGTTATTTTCTTCCTGCTCAAGAAGTCCATTTGCTCGTGCGACAATAGCTCGTATCTCATTGATCCTACTCAGCGTGATCGGCATGATCAAATCTCGCGTATCTCCAGCGATTACCTTTGTGGCTTCTTCCATTGAATCGAGGAGAGATGTGATGTTTTCGTTGAATCGAGCGCGAGGCTCTCTTTTAACAAGCTCTCGGAGTGCAACCGGCATCGCCTGCAAAGTATTCTGAATAATTTCTAAAGAGTTGGCGGATGTGACATAGGACTCCACGAGTGTTTGGGAAAGATTTTGAAAGAAAGGAATGACGCGGTTTCCATTAGTGCCACTCACGAAATTGTAGAGCGCTCCGACAGATGTATCAACGGAGAGGCAGTCCAAGAAAGCAGGATGAGTGATGACAGAAAGAAACGAGCATGCGACACGGACGAGGTCCTGCTCTTTTCCTGGGCTTGATCGCAGCTCTAGCAAGGCCTTGATATGTTCCCGGCCTCGATAGTCGTCACTGTCCAAATCGCGTGGCAACATTTGCTGCCGTTCTAGATTGTCGCCACTCAAGATGGCAAGGCCACCACTCCAAAGCTGTTCCATTATCCTCTTATCATTGCTAATAGGTGGGACTTTGATGAGTCGGCGCCATGCATTGTAGTCCACTCTAGCTTGTTGTTGCTCGCGAGTCTCCTCAGGTTGAGGTGGTCGTCCTCTGGAATTATGTGTCTCATTTCCATTTATGCAAGGCAGATCATGGGAGTATTTGCATGCTGAGCCATACTTGCAACGACTGTTGTTGAAGTAGCGACACGGCCTGGGGTTGGTCTGATTCTTTCCTTTTTCGCCCTGCCCCAAATCGCCTTGTCCAATTCCCCTCCAGTCTCTTCTTCTCCTCCTTTTTTGATCAAATGTATTCATAATTTCAATCCAGCGTCCTTGAAGATTTTCGTGTGAAGCTATGGATGTGGATTGATTCTCAACGGGAAAGTATGCAACGAGAGGTGAAAGAAAGAAATATTTGGGCTTAATATAAAGCAAAAAAATTCTTCAGAGTTTGCTGGCACATGCTTCAAGAAGAGCGCCTAGATATGCAAGGAAATACACCATTTCTGGGCTGAGAAACAGCATACTTGTACATCATTGGAATCTTCCTGTATCAGCTGGTGCACCCGAACATGCCCCGCAGAGTAATATGCAGTGGTGTGAGTTGTCAATGCAGAGGATACCCGGCTGAGCGGATTCAAATGATGATTGACTAGGCTTAAGTTCAGGCATGTAATAGTGGCCAGACCCAGAAGTGGCCACCCCAACTACTTCGCCAACACCATCTATTTTTGACTTTTGAAGCTGCCACAGCGCGCTCAATATAGCCAGTTTTATAGTTGCTATCTAAACTGCTATTCGGGATTAACTATCGTGGCTGTGTTTATTAATCGCAGAAAGCTGCTGCTACTGCGTACATTATTCACGATTAACACGACGCTATCGCCTTGCTGGACGCGTTCAATACGTGCTAGCTCACCACTACGAGCAGCAATTATCACCGGAACAAGAAGATAAGCTCGTGGATTGGGTCCTTCGTGAAGGTAGCTGCATGCGTCCACCTAGTCATGCGCTTCGGCAAACAGTAATCCATGTCCCCAAGCACAACAGTGACACTACCCCTCTAAGCCAGTATTGGATCTTTAGTTTCTCACACCGCAACTCGCGGATCCGCTCGACCATTTGAAAGAATACTAAAGCAGCGAGAGCTAAGGCAGCCACACTAAAAGCTAACATGAATTTCTTTGAGCTATTCGAGCATGCTAAATCACACCTTTATTTTGAATATATCGATAATATCTACAGTTTAGATAAGATTAGCGCTACCATCGAAATCTATAATAACTTTCGAGTAGTTGCTTCAACTGCTAAAAGTAAAGGCTACGTGCAAAAACCTAAGATTCAAGAGTGGATTTCGATCATCAATTGCGTATCTGCTATTAGCGCCAAGCTATCGCCAGTAATCATCATCAAGGACCAGAACCTCCAGTCAAGATAGTTTCCAACCGGGACTGGTACTTCACCATTTCTGTCAATGGCTGGAACTCAAATGGTAATAATGTTAAGTAGCCGAATCGCGTCTTTATACCGGAAACGACTACTACAATTGCTGCCCCGTAATCGACTGTTCCTACTTGATGGCCATGAATCACACGTTGCTCGAGAGTTCAAGTAGGCTTTCTACCAGCACTCGAAACATTCACCTGTTGCATCTGCCCACACACTCCTCTCATGCGCTAAGTCTGTCGACTTTTCTGCAGTTTCTGTTAATAAGTCGAGTTACCGCGGCCAGATTCAGGCCCGCGCCGCCCTTACTAACATTACACCAACTTGATAATGAGAACTTTTCACTAACTATGATTATATGCCGATGACCGATGTAGTGAAATGGCACCTGCATAGATTCCTAAAGGTCATACACTTGGTGTTCTTGTAAGCCTAGGAGTACCGTGCATAGTCACGTGGTTGCACGCTGACTAATAACCATAGTTAACGTGCGCCACCAGTGAGCTGGCCACACCAGTGAGCTGGCCGCCCCACCAAA